>JAEQML010073501.1:0-14925 GCA_016904865.1 Pissodes strobi | reverse complement strand
AGAATATTCTGAGTCCATGTGTGTGGCTGCGTTGATCTACATGGACATGTATTTTTTTCTGCCCTTTTCTCTGGGACCCAGCGGTACTGGAAGGAGCAACAAAATGGAATTTTACGCGCTGTCGCAAAAGATCATGTCTCAGGTGATCAATATGTTGAACTGGTATATATGCAAAGGCATACGTATACTTTTAGATATAGGAGATCATATAATAACCAACTTTTGGGTTTCCGTCTTCAGTAGAGTCAACAGGCGTTTTGTAGCGGCATTTTGGGTGAACTCGTGGCTCGCGTTCAGTGACCGTTGAGGAAGAATCGGGTCTCCTACCCAGAATAACTCCCCATTATGACCATTTCTATATGTGCCTGTAAGCATTCAGCTCACAGCTACCACTTGACGTGCTCGATACGTTGAAGGGTCAAAAATATAGTGCCACTGAGCTAACATTTCATTTAGTTTGTTATGCGGCCTATATACTGCAATAGGGGGGTGAAATGGAACACTGGACTATGACTGAAGTCAGATGCCCTTAGTTAGACGATCCGGAGTATATCAAACCAAGTTTCTGGATGAATGCTGACCTGCAGGAGTAGCAGCAGCAGCAGCAGGCGCATAACCTATTTGTTGTTTAAATGCACCACCCAATACCCAATACAGGGTTATGAAATATCCTCATGTTTGACATATTACATTACTACAAGTTGTCTTACATTTTTAAACTTATTGGATAGAATTTCTAAAAATGCTTTATCCACAAATTGCAACACTTTAAATACTGCACATGTTCTCGATACAAAAAAAAAACACTAATTCTACACTACCTGCTCTAAATAATTTTGAAAATCCATATCCGCTTTAATAAACGACACAACTAGAGCCCTTTTTACTGGACTGCCTAGATTCATGCCTTTGTGAAATTTTCTTTGCATGGCAATAGCCAATCCGTTTAGGTTAAAGCAGTCCAGGTTTTGCCTTAGTGCTCTCATATTACAACCTACAAATTGATTTGAACGTTTCAATTATATATAAAATATGAAAACTTGTTGATAAAGTTATGGAGACAAAAATGACAAAATTCGGAATACCTATTACTCACGGAATATGTTCAAAATCCTTGTGGTTTTCTGGTGTGGCTATTTTAAAAATTATTTATATTAGATCTGATTATATTAGCAAAAATGGACTGAAAGGTTGCGCCAAAAATTGCACCATTTCTTGATAAAATGATGAATGTAAAAATTACAAAATTTTAAATGCACGTCATATTTTGGAAATTTCGACGTCCTTATTATCCTATCCATTATTAACAGTATCCATTTTTGGCATTTTTTCATTACTTGTTAAAATTATATATCATTTTCATAGTTTCAGCTTCCTAACAGATGACATTACCGCCTAGTACATTCCAAGTATCCACATCAAAACTAGCAGGACAGAATAAATATCAAGGCTACCGATCTATAAACTGCGTCCATTTGTTTCTGTTTGAAGTAATTGTTAACCAAAATAATCAACATTACCTGAGTTTATCGACTCGTCGACAATATACAACATTGCAACGTTTCGCCATAATGCGTAATCAATAATTAATTGAATAATCTCGTTGGTAAATTTCGTCGTGCAATTTAACTTATTATTTTTTTTTAAGTTAGTTCTATTGGTTTGTCGCTCCTGGCCGTAGACTTCGACAAATATTATTAATAATAGAAAGCCCCGTATTACGTATGTCTTGACTGACATGCTGATTGTGACTGATAGTAGTTTTTAAAATACACATATGTATGTCTTCAGTAATAAAAAGATTTAATGGTAACTAGTGCTGTGCGATAGGAGGTTCTCGACGAAATCTCCTCAAATTCATATCGATATTGGTCATCAATTACTTCTGGGGATTTGTTGCAATAATAATGTGCAATTTGTTAAGAATATTTATATTTTTAAATATTGTTTTATCTTTTGTCTCAGCCTAAAAACTTTAAAGAATATTGTATTTCTAAGAAAATCAATTGAATGTATCTATATTGCTCAATTACTTTTAGGGTTGCCAAGTGTCCTCCTTTCGGGAGGACAGTCCTTCTTTAAAACGTTGAGTCCTCCTCTCTACCTTGTCACCAAAATGTCCTCCTTTTTCAATATTATAATATTATTGCACAAAAATATATAAAATAATAATAAAATAGCAAATCAATCTCAAACCATGTTACCACTGCGAAAAGATTTTATGTGCTCAAATAGTAGTTCCATAGTACCATTTGAAATTTGGCACCGCGGCCTCTGAGTGGCGTCAAATAATATTCGATGGAGTACATGTCTCTATTCTATTATACACGTAAATCTCTTGCACTTCGGGTTTATATTAGACGGTTTCGGTTAGTTGTTTAGGTAGATTTCGCGCCTGTTATAAGTTTTAATAAAGGAGTGTTTTCGAAATTTCAGTTTTCGCTGAACAAAAAATGCCATAAAATCCCAACCGCGCCCAAATTTGATACAAATGTTTTTTAAATTTAAGTTTGTACTCATGCGATCAGTGGCGTAGCTAGAAATGTGGGCGCCGGGGGGCAAGCCTATCCGCTGGCGCCTAAAACAAACCTATATTTTGTGTATATACGTAAATAATTAATCAAAAAATAATACATCATAATATTAAACGTATATTTTTGAAGTGAAACTTCTTAACGCGCGCCGGGAGTAAAATTTGAAGGTCGCGATCCCGCCACACGGCGGGCGATCTGGCACGGAACGGAAAACGGTCACGGACGTTTATTGTGATATCTTTGTTAGTTTACAAGATAAAATTACGGGATTTTCTCTATTACCTTGGCAAGACATAAGCGAAACTTTTATGAAGAATAGTTTTTTTTTTCATTTAGGCCTTCCTTTTTTGTTAATTGAGTGATACCATACGTATATTTAAAAACACTTCTTTTTAACTAAATCCGTTAAGATATGTATAAGGCTAGGGCGTATAATTGTTGTGATATCTTTGTTAGTTTACAAGATAAAAATATGGGGTTTGCTCTATTACCTTGTCAAGACATAAGCGAAACTTTTATGGAGAATAGTTTTTTTTTCATTTAGGCCTTCCCTTTTTGTTAATTGAGTGATATATTTAAAAAAAAACTACTTTTTAACCAAATCCCAGGCTAGGGCGTTAAAGTTTAAGAAGTTTCAGTTATGATATGCGCACATAGTGCATACGCTTTTTTTATTTACAGGAATATGAATATAAAATATATAAACGGCAACCAACCAAAAGGTACATACATATTTAAATATAAACGTAACCTTAATTAATTAATTAAATATTGGAGTCTTTTTTCGGTTTTAAATCGACGTAAATTGATCGATTATTTGATCAAAATAAATTTTTAGACAAGTTCATTTTCTCTGCTTAGTATTGCTAGGCTATTTAGACTTGTCTGGCTAATGGTACCTCCTAAATACGAAACTCTAAAAACACATACTTTTTACGACCGAAATTTTCGGAATTTTTGTCTTTGAAGTCGCATGCCGCCTTACACAGCGTTTTTACAAATTTGCATATACCAAATGCCTTCGCGCCGGGATGCATATTTACATATCCTAACATACGACGGCACCAGGGTGCTGAAATCGGTTAAGTTTTGTAAGCGTTTGTAGCGCTACAAAAGCTATCGCGCCATGTCTTCGCGATGCAATCAATTTGCGGCAAGAGCCCTCGTGGTCGAGAGATCTAGATGGTTAGGTGTCAATTTGGCGGCTATCGGCGGCCTGGGTTCAAATTCCGTTGTTTTTTTTATATTTTTAGGTTAAGTTTCTAAGCAGTTTTTTTCTTGATTTTGGGTATGCCTTGGGCTAGTTTGGGTTAGCACCTGGTTAGTTCCCTTTTCTTGAGCCCCCGTAGCGAGGGAAGCGAGCGGAGGGCCATGCGAAAAGTGAAATATTATATAACAGCGTGTTCCAGGTGCCCAAATCCGTGAGCTTTTGTAGCGCTACAAACGCTTACAAAACCTAACCGATTTCAGCACCCTGGAGCCATTGTATGTGAGGATGTGTAAATATGCCGCCGGGATATATCTTTTTATTTCACATATAATAAATAAAAAAATACCTGACACAAAATGTATTGGTTGGGTAAAAAGTTTAATACATATTTTGGTCTTTGATCTTTGATTGTATTATAATTTAATTAATTTAAAAACTCAGTCAAGCTCATGAGCATTGTTAGCATTAGCATATTTATAAATTCGGAGCGGCGCCTAATTTCTCATGGCGCCGTGGGGCCTTGCCCCCCCTGGCCCACCCGGTAGCTACGCCACTGCATGCGATAGGTGATGCCAAGCTGGACTTCCACAGAAGCGGAGGAAAAAAATAATTTTGATTTAACAAATACACCCGTCTTGATATGGGGTATTTGGGTATCAATTCTGGATTTTTAGAAAAAGAATATTTTCAAAATTCTATATAGAAAAGGGGTATTGTATCCAAAAAAAGGAGTAAACGGGTAGAGCTACGGGGTCAAATTTTTATGGTAGGTGCGGCTCATGGGGGGCTACCTTTAACCATATAGAGGGGGGACCGAGGCCCTAATTTAAGGCGGATTTTGAAGGAAAAAAACCGTTTTTGGTCGATATCTCCAACGGAGCCTCGGATCGACAATATGACAAGCGATGACCCAGTTTCGATAACCCCGTTTCGCGGGGTCATCTATGGGCAAAGGAATTATACCCCCACCCTCTCCGGATATCCAAAACTTTTCGAAAAAATTGGAAAACTTGAAAAAAACGTAAAATATTCTTCGGAAAGTTAATAAAAATATCATAAAACAAAATAAGAAAAAAATATATTAAAAGAAAAGTTAGAGAAACGCGGCTTTCGGCGAAACAAATGCCAGGAAGATGGCAAAAATGGAAAGAAAAAAATGCTTTATGAGAAAAAAAAGTTGAAAATAAGCAAAAAAAAATTTTAAACGTGTCGCAACCTTGAGCAAATGTTGAAGAAAAAAGCTTTTAAAAAAACTCAATTCCTAATATCTCTTTCAGAAGTTTCACTTCAGTTGTGTGCTTATAAAGCACATAATTTTTTTTTGATGATTTACCTAAAAAACAACGGTAATAATTATTTAAAAAATTAAGCAGTTGGATGGATAGCTCCTCACAATTTTTCAAAGCCGCGAGCCGCCACTGGAAAAGTCCTCCATTGGCTAGTGGAAAACTTGGCAACCCTAATTACTTTACTTTGATAAATACGATAGTAGTGGATGGTATACAATGGCGTAGTTTAAAATAGTGAAATCGTTGGCCCTCCCACCGCGGCAAATATTGTGGGGGCCCTCCTTTCATAAATTGACTAAGACTAGGAGCCTAATAATAATAAACTAATTTTGTTATGATAGGAACGAATAAGTACACTAGTTTTTTGTTTAAAATATAGTCGGCTATCTTCGAAGCCCCCCATCGTTCAAGGGCTTTCTAGTCATGCGTGCTCCACGAACTTGTCAACTATACGCCACTGGTGTGAGAGATATAGCAGGCTTTATAGTTTAACCTTTAACATGGTCCAGTGTGATGCATCGGCGTATAGGAAATCCCTAGATAATTATAAGTTCACTCCAAATATTTGTTAATTATTTACTTTAGAGCATAATTAGACTTTTTAAAGGTCTCTGTATGGTAAATACTTTAGGTTAAACGTCTTTGGTAAATACACATGCCGAATTTGAACAATTTTTTACAAAACAATCTTAATTTATTTGAATACAATTGCAGCTAATTTTCATTAAAATTGAACAGGCAACACTGCAAATACCAGACACTACCACCAGCAAAATGCCAACTTACGTTTAACAATAGTAAATCATAGTTTGACAAGTTTACTCATCCTGGGGTTTGTAGTATTAAAATATTAATGAAAAAGTAGCTGCAATTTCATTCAAATCAGTTAAGAGTGGCTCGTCCAAAATTGGTCAAATTCGGCATGTGTATTTACATAAACTTTTAAAAAGATTTGCAAGAACTATTGCTTGGGTTAGAGTATTTGTGCTGTAGTTTGCTACGGCTTGCTTAGTTTCTCTTCTCTTTAGTTTTGTATTACTATCGGCGATGGATAAGCCTAAACACAAGAGTGGTGCAGAAAAACGTAAATTAAAAGAACAAAATATTCAAAGAATTAATAAACTGCCCAAGATTGACAAATGTTTTGCTATTCCCTCCCAGTAATCTCAGCATTCGCATGATCAGGCGAGTGTGAGTAGCTCATCCTCGTTACCACAAGGAAATGAAAATGTTCGCTTGGATGATGCTAATGTTAAACAACAAACCTCTTGTTAGGAGCTCTTAAAATGTGTCACTGACAAACCCTTTCAACTCTCTGATACGCAAAATAACAATCTACAATTTTTGGTATTAACTAGCTTTCATCCTAAATAAAAATTTTATTTTCTTACTTTTCATGGAATACGAAAAATATTAGTTCTTTATTAGTTTTCATCCTGAATAAAAAATATTGTTATATTCTTAATTTTTATGTGGTACTCATAGGTATATCATGTATTACCTATGAACTTAGTTTTAAAATATACAAGGGGTATATAGGGGTCCATAAATATCTTTTGCCCCGAGGTCCACGCGTCCCTAGATCCGCCGCTGGATCTTGTTGTGATCTTTAAGCCAGTTGGTGTTGTGGGCATTGAAGTCTCCCAGAACGATTATTTGTGAATTGGGGTAACCGACCTTTATTAAATAAAAAGTGTTAGCTAGTGATGTAAAAAAAACTTTGGTAGGCTCTATCGCTTAAACCTGGTTATTCCCTTAGCGGTGAACTGAAGCCACATGACGTCAAGGTTGTTCGGTTCGAGTGATTCCTCGCGGTGACGAGAAAGGTTGCTTCGGACAAAAAGGCATACTTCGAACTTATGTCTAAATCGGGTGTGTAAGACGTAACCAAGATAGGTGTAGTTTAATGTTGTTGCTGTAGAACATACTTGTGTTTCTGTAAGGGCTAGTATGTGTGGTCTGTTTACTTGAGATGTTGGTGTACCGGATTTATGTTTGTATTTAGGCTTCTTATGTTACAGAAAACTATTCTAAGTTGGTTCGGTATCTTTGCTGTCTGTGAAATGCGGAATTAAGGGTTCCCAGGGCTACCCAGCGTCCGGAGATCCGAATGGCCGGGGAGTTTACTTCTGGAATATTTTGTTCCTGGAAGCACCATAATGTCCATATATTTCTACTGTGGAACCCGGAACCACCAGCGCGGAAGCGGAACGTCATTCGGAACAACCATTTAGCGCTTCCTAGTTCTGGTGCAGCACTCTGTTATTTCCCTTTCATTAGTTCATGTAGAGATCTACGAACTAGAAGGCTAACTAAGAATTTATCCATAAACAACTAAAATGTAAAGGTAAAGACATAAAGATTGTTGAAAATATCGGGAATTCAATTTTCTTTATGAGGATCTCGCATATCTTAAGACACAGAGAAATAGTTAAATACGGAAAGCTTAAGGCAATTATGGTGATAGTTTATTGGTGAGTGTGAAGCGGCTGTGGTTCTTTTGGTTCTTTAAAAAGTGAAGCCTAGCATTCTCTTATTTCTAAACATGTTTTAAATCGTTTCTAAAGCTAATTTTTCTTCTCTGCAAGATGTATTTTTAGTACACTTTTTAAAAGTTTTACTGCCCGAAAATGAACGATATATCATACTTATTAAAAAATAGGTTGTAAAAGATGTTGCCATAAGAATCAATACATTAGAAAAGGATTATCAGAGGATATATCTTTCTCTTTGATACCTTAGTTGTTATGGAACAACCATATACTAACCGATTTCCTTACAAGTACAATACATCATTGCTTTTAGAATAGGCTTGTAAAAAGTGTAAATAAAAATCAGGCCCGTATTTAAAAAAAATAAGTTGATGATAAGGCTCCGAAGATAAATCGTCGCGTCGTTGGCAAAATTTAAATACACCATCTGTAGGTTTAAAAATGTGCTTACATGTTTAAAAAATATTAAGAAATAAGAAAGTTATAGAAAATTCCAAGTTTAGTTTTTTGAATATCTCAAAAATCAAGGACCAGAACAAGCGCAAATAAACTATTGACATATTTTCCGCATTTATTTCCCTCTCTCTGCATTTATGAGTGAAATTCCCATATAGAGACTGGAATTCCTGCCACTCTGTATTTTATTTTCCTGGCTCAAGTGACTTTTTCTTAAAAACGTGGATGTAAAAATACTATTTTTCTGAGATAAAACATGAAATATCAAATTTTTCTTGATAAAATTGTAAAAAAATATATTTTCAAGAATTGTGATTGCGGTAAAAGTAAGAGAAGCAATTTATAATAATAACAATAATAATAATATTTTGCATTAAGGAAAATTTTTCAAATATTTTAAGAGAAAATTTTTATTCGAATTTTTTTTTATTTAATTTATGTGATATTCCTTACAAACACGATAGGTAAATACAAGTAAGGATGTCCTTAAGAAAGTAAATTAAATTTGCAAAATAAACAAAATAGAAAAATATACAAACTTTGACAGCTGATAACGGGTGAACTGTTCGCATTTCGAATTTATTTTATATGACTTACTACCATTATTTTGCCATGGCAAATCACCTCCCCAAGTTTCGCTACACATTTTAGAAACACCCTGTATAACAATTACCTGAGACTAGCCCGTGCAAAATATAACAACTGAACCACAATAAAATAAAACACAGTTTAGACAAAGTTAGACTGATCTTAATTAGAGTTAAGTAACCTGGAGGATTTGCTCTGAAAGGTCTATCTAGTACTAATACTAGGTCTTAAGTTAAGTTAAAGTTGCCTATATAATAAAATAATTTGAATAACTATTCTATCAGAGAGATGCTGAATTTTTAATGCACTTAGTCCACCAATTAGTCCCGTTGTGCCCGCAGCCCGCAAAGGCGGGGCAGGACATTCAGTACTGTATGGTATGGGGTCTCATCGTCCTCCATGCACCATCTACATTCCCTCTCCTCTGCAATTCTCAGCAGAGTCAGGTGCTTCCTATGCATATACTGCCCTGTATAGAATCCTACCAAGGCTCTGCACTCCTTTCTAGGTAGGCACATCCCTGGAGCCGTCCGTCATACCTCTTCGGCCCGACCCTCCGTCCAGGCCTCATGCAAGCCCGCCATATACCTCAACGGCCATGACAGGAGACATTGTCCCTCCACAACCCCGCCGCCCTACCCGTCTCGTGCCTCACCCAGTCCGCCGACGAAGGCAACCCCACCAGCGCTTCCAGGGGCCTTGTGAACGCCGTCCTCAGGGCTCCGGTGAGGCAGAGGTATGCAAGTCGCTGTAATTTGTCCAGCACTAGTCTGGACCCGTTTTCATAGATCCTGTTCAAACTAACCCAAACTATTTATAGTAAAGAAATGTGTGAAAATTATTTTGGACTTTGCAAGGAGGCTGAGGAATACCAAATTACATATGCATATTCTAAATGTGACCTAACGGAAGTTTTATGTGCAGTTATTCAATTTAAATTAGTTAAATTGCCCTGCATTTTTGTTATAAAACCTAAACTCATGTATGCTTAATTGACCATTTGCTGATATTAATTTGAAAGATAACGTCAAATTTGTATTAGTTTAGGTTACTATTGACTAGTCTAGGTTAGTAAAGTGAAACAGGCTAATGCGTGCTTCGTTTGTAGTAATCTGACCTAATATAAACTAGCCACAACTAACCAAGAATGGATATTTATTAATAAATCCGTTCCATTCTAAACCAACTCAAACTATCCAAAACAAATCCAAGGTCTTTGCATATTATAGCCTAAAAAATTATTGATTGCTTTTTGTTTAAGAAAAATTATTTTGAATCTTTTCGATTCGAAAACTTTCCATTCAAAGAATTTTCCAACCGTGGTATTTTTCATATGAAGAGTAAGTCGAATTATTTTCCGTTAGGTAAACATTCTTTTCGATAAACAGATTTTAATCATGCGTTTATATTTTCGGCAGAAATATTATTTCTTCGCCCTCCTAATTCGAATAAAAATTTCGAGACAAGGAAAAATGCACAGCACTAGTAATGGTAAAATATTGTCAAGGAAAAGTAAAATTAGACTTTTCCTTTCAGATTTGTAATTAAAATTTGACTGTTATTTTACTTCGACTAGTTATATTCCAATATTGATATAGACTAGTCCAATTATCTAATTACTTTAAAAGCGTGTGTGGGAAAGTAGCAGGTGAATCTACGATTTTTTTTATATTAGCTTTCCACTTCATAATTAAATTAATTGATAAAGTACCTAGCCTAGATGATTTATGGAAATTTGTTAATGATGTATCGGAGCTAATTGAATTAAAGAAAAGTGATATTTGAAATTATTTCTGATGATTATTAACAAACTAGCTTGAACCGTAAATCACCTTAATATATTAAATGTTGAGTATTTAGTTGCAATTTTTATAAAACGTATGCAGTGCATATGTAGAAAATCTAGGACTTGGGAACAAAATTGAAATAAGATGACTAATATTTTTTTAAATCTATACTCGGACAATATTTTCGAGTTTCCAAAGTCGAATACAAAGATCAACAATGAAATTATTGGCTAACTCTACTTTTTTCGACAGTCACTTGCGAGTTGATTGAGTGTTAAATAATTCAAACGATTTCCTAATTTCTTTTTCTAGAAAATATATGTTTGGCTCCTAAACACATATTAGTACATGGGCAAGTGTCGACTGTGTTGAGGGTGATTATCAAAAATAGAAATATGGAAAAAATTTTTCATAATACCTCTCTGAAAACTATCACTTTCGACGTCTCTGTAGAGCAAAGAAAGTAAGTCTTTTCGGTCCGGGCACGGGAAAAATTTTCCCGGTCTCTAATCAGGGAGCGGGAAAAGTTTTCCCGCTCCCTGATTTTAAGTGCTAAATTTGCAGTTATTTAGTCACAGAATACGCATAAAGTAGAATAAATTGGGTTAAAATTATACAGCGATGCAGTCTACAAGATTAATTTAGTACATTTTAGCGTCAATAGTCTAATTTTAAGTAAAATTATTTTATTTATTCTGACATTACTTGTCACAAATAATTCAAAATTAGCTGCCTATTCAATTACAACAAAGCATACAAACACATTTCCATAGCAACGCTTGATGAATATTAGATAAATACCTGTCTTGCTTGTCTTGCAAGTTTGACGTTTGCTTTCATTTGAATGCAAAATGTATTATGACATGATTTTGGACACGTAAAATTATAATAATTTTATGTTTATGTCTAGATTTCAGAGAGGTATTATGAAAAATATCGTTCATTACACGTCCAGAAACAGCTTTTCCTGTGCTTGCACGACTTCCGGTGTGCGGCTACGCCTCACACCAGAAACTGTCGTGCGCGCACCGGAAAAGCCTAGTTTCTGGACTGGTAATGAAATATACTATTATGATTCTATATTGGTAAACCTGGGCTATGGCACAAAATTCCAAAATCTACTAACATATATTATATATATTACCTTGAAACGAAAATAACTCTTTAAGAAATATGTTAATGTTAATGGGGACTGACTCAACTTCTAGACGAGCCAACTCGGATCTAAGAGACGGGGGAATTTTCCGTCTTCCTGGATCTTTTTCTAACCACAAATCCTGGAGAGAACACAATTATAGTTGGCCCCCATTAGGCACCTTCGACCACAAACTTATTACAACGGTTTGTGAACTGCCGCTCCTATAGAAAGACCCGCCATTGCCTCCTAAAATCTTGCATTTTAATTGTGAAAACTGGGACGATCTAAGCTAGTTCTACCTAGATTTTTCTTGGTTAGACGTTTGCTTTGGCACTGATGACCCGTCAGTCCGCTGCGAAGAGATCACGGAGTAATCTCCTCAGGAATGGAAGCATACATCCCAAATTTCATCAAGTTACCATCAAAAGGAAAGGCCTGGTTCGACAACAGATGCGAAAAATAAATAATAATATGCCAGAAATAAACTTTTGCAATGCCCCAGTGGCTCCAGGAATGTCTGGTCGTTAGCAAAAGCAGTAAGTAATAACTTGAAGAAAACGTCTCTCCCACCTTTGACAGACGAACGCGGTATCACGGCAATAAACATTCCCCAAAGCAAGACTCTCCACACCATATCCAAAATCAACACTACCATCGCAGAAGTTAAGTTTCATACCGTGATATTCGTAAAATCCTCAAAGACTAGATACGCAAAAGGTATCAGAACCGGACTGAATACCTGCAATCGTATCAAAAAACTGCGCCAACGAATTGACACCAATTTTCCAGACCCTTTCTTTGTCTTGCCGAAAAGGGATTTACCCATCTTCTTGGAAAGTCGCTCGAGTGCAACTTGTTCCGAAAAAAGGCAAGAAAACAACGCCCCTCAACTATCGCCCAATTGCCTTGCTTCCAATAATCTCCAAAGTCATGGAACGTGTAGTCAATCAGCGACTACCCAAGTACCTAGAAACCAACAGAATAATTAGGGATAACCAATGCGGCTTTCGCAAAGAGAGATCGACAGGAGACATATTGGCCAATGTCACTCATATATGGAGTAGGGCAATTGAGAACTACGGAGAATCTCCAGCGATTGCGTTGGATATTTCAAAGGCATTCGACAGAGTTTGGCATGACGCATTGCTCAGCAAACTGCATTCAGACTGACAGCCTCTCTCTGCAGCTGGCTTGCCAGTTTCCTTAAGAACCGATCTTTGTATGTTGCAGTTGATGGGCACATCTTAGACACATTTAAGATTGCAATACTTTCATTAACTTTGTCCCTGATCTATATTAATGACCTACTGACCGAAACCAATCCTGTTCACAGTTTTGCATATTACAGTACCCTTGTGTCACAATTTGGAGCAGAAAATCCTTTACCAGCGACTGAGAATAATCATCGCAGACAGGAGCAGATTACAACAATTAACCAAGATCGGTCGTTCGAACTCGGTCAACAGTACTTAGGTCTGGAATGACGACGTTGCTAACATCACAAAATCAGCCTCGGAGAAGCTTGGTGCACTATTTCGCAACAAAAGACTGTATACACCGCAGCAGCTGCTCTTGCTCTACAAAGCGCAAACAAAATAAGACCGTTTTTTGAATATTGCTCAAACATCTGGAGTGCCGCACCTAAGCACACTCTATATCTGCTGGATTCAATTCAGAAGTGAGCTGTGCGTCTCGTCAGCAACCCGGAGTTGATCCGGGCTCTGGATAATCTGGAACCCCGTAGACATGTTGCCGAAATCTCCCTGTTTTACAGATATTTTCACGGCAAATGTGTCCAGGATTTGGCCGCCTCATCCCGCCCCCAGCAGCGCCTGTCAGACAGTCAAGATAGACGGAAAGAGCGCACCCTGGCAACACCTAGACCATCGCTTTATAAGGACTTCTTTGTCTGGCGTACTTCATCACTGTGTAACTCACTCCGAGGACATCTCTTTTCCCCAAACTACAACCTACAGCTATTCAAGAACCGTGTCAGCCAACATCTTCGCGCACACATCGCTCGTTGAGTGCCATAGGATCTCGCTTTAGTGTGTGTGCATTGCCATAAAAAAAAATTTGCTTGATACTTCAAAACATTCCCTTGGACTATATGAAGTTAAAGCTCTGACGAAATTTCAAATGGTTCAGAATTTAATAGAGACGGTTTCCATATGACAGAATTTGTATGGCCCCTGGATCCTAAAACCGACGACTTTCTGAAATATACCTAATAGTGTATCTTACATTTATTTTCAGATTATAGGTGTTTGAGAGATTTAATCCGTTTTTCCGAAAGCTTTTGCTATAATTTGCATTGTTGTGAGATATAACCATACGTTTCTGGACTTATAATATATGGAAATAATATAACATAGATCCTATACAAGCGGATCCCTCTTAAGTCAAAACCGATTTTTTAGAGTTTAAATAATTTTTTTTTAAATCTTCTATCCGTTATGTTTTACTGCACTATGCTGACAGAAAATATTAATATTTAAGAATAAATAGAAGAAATTATACAAATTAGTAAATTTAATATGAAGCAACAGAACTAACCCCATACTAAAGTTACGCTCATAGTTAAGCAATTTCGGTGAAAGAAATTTTTTTGGCCTTAGTTAAGTCATATCAAAATATTTATTCTTATAACGGCACTACTAAGTTAGATCAATGGTCATTTTTCATTTACATGACCTTATCCCGGATAAATGTATATTCAAAAACTATCCCTTATCCCTGGATTAAACGAACATGTCGACAGCTTTAATGTCAAATGCCTCTTAAATTTCCCAACTTTTTTTGAACATCTTTTTACAAACATGAGTGCTAGACTAAGCTGGAAATTTTTACAGTTGTATGAGAAAAAATCGCTCAATTTCGAAACAGGTACAATTTGGCACTTAATTATTTTTTGAATACCTTAGATAAAATGCTGGAAAAATTTGTACATCAAAAACTATTAAAAATACCTATTAGAAATTATTTTTTAAGAACGAGACAGTGTTCGTTTCCGCAAGGGTCATTGGGTTTCAAGTTCAACCTTCGGGGTAATGTAATGCTTTATGTTTAATATCAAAAAAATCACGTAGTAATAATTTAAATTAAATATGGTTCAGTCATATCACATCTTCCAACGATATTAACATGCAATTCGGAATAATATTCGCCTAATAGTATTTTCGGTAACGTGAAGTGAAATATTGTTGTTGGTCGTGTAAGTACTTGGCTGATTATTTTGTTGCAATAATACGTTAATTGGGAATGTTTCTGACGAACCTCGTATATGTACTTATATTTGTATAATAATAGTCCGTACCGGATTAATTTAAGATCTGAAACTTGTATATGTTGTATTTCTTAATGACCACAATAAGTTTGTCTGCTATTGAATATTTTATTACTACACATATAGTCTAAACTGGTCTAAACGA
>MU195703.1:2377-14925 GCA_016904865.1 Pissodes strobi | reverse complement strand
GTTGTTGTGACTATTTTCTGACGTAGATATCGAGCTGTTTTCAGCCACTTGTACATCCATGATATCAATCTCACAATTGGCAACATTTTCTAAGTCACTAATGCTATTTACAATGGGTATATTATCTAAAATTAAATCAGCATTCAGGTTGTTTTGGTTGACTACTTCATGGGTGTCAGCTAATGATGATTCTTCGTCCATTAGACCAAAAGTATGGATATTTGCTTCAGTAGGCAAATATCGATGTTCAGTCGCTGTTCCATCAGTGATATTTTCACTTCCCTCGTCCTGTTCCACTATTGCTACCTGCTTGTCATTTTCCGATACTGTTTTTAACTGAATTAACTGCCTAAGTTTAGCATGATATCTCGCGTTACGTTCTTCCGAAATTAGACTAGCTACTGATTTCAATAAAGTCCATGCTTTACTAAACTTCTGATGTTGATTTAACAAAATAGGAGCTTTTATAACAGTGTGACCTGGAGGTTGTAATTGATCACAATCTTGTTCATTTATTCAATTATCTGATATGAATAATCGCTGATTAGGGTAATAGTGTTTTCTTGTCCAACGTTCATTGCATACAGTTTTATCGTATGTATCCAAACCAAGATTTTTCTCGCCGTACAAGACTGAGCTGTAATTTCACAGTTGGAATTTGAGCTATTGTTTCTATTTTAAAACTCCTTCTTGACAACCTGGAAGTTGTAGTTAAAAAATTTAAATATTTATGGAGTGTAGTATTATGTTGGTAGTCGCTTACTGGAAGTTTGTACATAAAATTAGCAGCTTTATGGTCTCTGTCATCGTTCATAACCATGATCAGTTTTAAAAAATCATCAATAAAATTAGGTACCTAGTGAACTGTATCTTTGTACTAGTGACTTTATTTTTCCATTAAGGGATTCGGTATTCAAAAAGTTGGTCTGTTGAAATGTTGGACCAAGGTGTCCATTCATCTTTAATATAATGCCAATTTTTGTTAAAATATTCAATAACCGTCATCGTCAGTGGCCAATTCTTTAACAAATCTTCATACAAAGTACTATATGTGGCTGGATCGCGAGAATAAACCATTTTCTGTAAAATATCTAAAGCTGTTTGTCGTTGGGATAACGTTATACCTAATTTGTTTGTAGATATTTCTCTGTTGAAAGTTCTCATCGCATGGAAAATGCATATTAGAACATTTACATTAGGGAAACTTTCTTTCAGTAATCGCCTTTCATTTAGATCTTTCTCGGCCATTATCGACTTTACTTCTGTCCATCTTGGATTACAATCTTTAAATGTAGACAATAACCACTTCATGGTGTCAGTGCTTTCTTCAACTAGTATACCTACAGCTACAATTTCAGAAAGTCCATTACCATCTTCGTTTATAATTAACACGATTGGCGTTCTTATATCTAATAGTTTCAATGTAGTCTCAATGCAGATGAATTCAGGGTACACTGACATATAGTGTTTCATAATTTTAGTTTGAGACAACAATGCTTTGAAGACAACAATAGTATATTATTTTATATGGAGGAAAAGTGATACTTTTCATGGCGCGCTCGTGTTTAACAGCCGAACGGAGTGAGGCTGGTAATAGAGAGCAAGCCATGAAAAGTAACTTTTCCTCCAAATAAAATATGCAGTTTTTTCTTCAAATGTCGACAAATTAATGCAAAAACATCTCTTTTTAATAGTAATAATATATAATTATTATTAAAGATAAATGGGTTCGCAAGGCGGCTTAGACCACGGTCGTAGGTGGCCTTGCTTAGACCGGTGTCGGTGAATATAATGTAACATAAAGCTGTCAGTGGACACTGTCAACAATAATTATTTTTTTTGCGTCTCCGATTGCGTTTTAATTCCGTATTGATAAGCAGTTATTGAGTAAGTTCGATTAAATAATAACCAATTTGTTCCTAAATTAGTGATTTTTAGAAATGCAGTCACAAATTGAGTGATAAATACAAATTGTAGTTTAATAAATCTCGAGTTGTTGACGCTTATTTTGTTGTCTGTTTGTATTGTATCTATGTTGCTATGGTAACACTTTTACCTCCGCCGGCGGAAAAGTGAAAAGTAAAGCTCCGCCGGAGGAAAAACGAAACTTCACGGCCGCCTACACAGTCGAGTAATGACGGATTTACTGACGTTTGAAGAAAAAACGTATTTTCCCGTTTTCACCAAAAAACCGGTACAGAATTTGTTACAAAAAAATTAATAACATTTTTAAGCACCATACCTTCTAGTCAATCGAATGTACAAGCCGCACACCAACATTCGTGATTCTAACTTTTTTCGTTTTGGAAAGGTCGTTAGTCTATCCTCTTAAAGTCAAAGTTAACTACAACCTATAATACTAGCACTTTCAGAGAGAAGAGTCTAGAGAGCCAGCATCCACTTTGTCTCCCGAGCTTCCGCATACTCAAAAAGTTATAACTGAAAAGAATTAGGCAAGTCCGAGTTCGACAAAAATCAGCCGTCGGAGGTTTTCGGTGATGAGACGACCGAATCTGGACATTAGAAAGCCGATGCCCCTAGGGGCGAGGCTGTGCGAAAGAAAAAAAGGCGATTTGACGTTCGAAAGGGTTAACGTTCGGCAGGGATGTTCGGCGGGCGCCCCTTAAACTGTAAAATTATTTTGAAACCTAGGGGCTCCACTTAGGGGCCGATATTTTCCGACGTCCAAAATCATAGTTTTGGTCAATTTTGTTCGGCGGGCGGTCATATACACGAAAAAAACATTTTTCTGACCTAGGGGCTCATTTAGGGGCCGAGGGGATTTGACGTCCGAATGGGTTCAAATTCGGGTAAGGTGGTTTTCGACGATGCCGAGTTCGAATCTGACGTCGGCTGGAACCTACCGCGAATAGGTTCTGCGATAGGAGCCGGACGAGGTCGAATTTTGGTGATGGGCGAACGAGACCCTCACGCATTTGACTTAAAAAAAAGTATTCTGCGTGATTTTCGATACGACGAACTCGTTTCCCGTAATCGGACCCCATCGACTTCCAAAGAAGGAAAATCCCCATTTTGGACGACGCGACGTGTAGAATTTTTCAAAAATATTTTTACGTTAATAACATGTTAATGAACCCCTTTAATCCATTCCGTCATGAAAACATGTATTTAAAAAAAAAAAAATCGAAAATTTCAGGGGTATGGCTTAAAAAAAATCGAGATTTTCAGAAAATCGGCTATAATTCGAAAACGGTAATAGTTAAGAGGTAAACTTTAAATGGAAAAAATATGGGTTTTATCGTGTGCTATAATGTGTCGTATCCAGTTTGTTGTACGACGTATCATTTTTTTTAAATTGACCAAACGTGATTTTCATATTTTTGCCTTTTTCTCGGTAACAAAAAGATATATCTCAAATCGGCCAGTATTTGCGTCGTTTTTAGATCCATCGAAAAGTTTCTATACAGTTTTTAGAAAGGAGTTCAAATAAGGTAGGTATTCGATAAAATGTAGTTTGAAAGTTTTCATTTTTCTGGGATCTAAAATTCTAATAGTTAATGGGGAACGTGAGCTCGGAATAGAACTCGTCTTCAGGCAAGTCCGAGTTCGACAAAAATCAGTCGTCTGGGGTTTTCGGTGATGAGACGACCGAATCTGGACAGTAGAAAATCGAGGCCCCTAGAGGCGAGGCTGTGCGAAAGAAAAAAGGCGATTTGACGTCCGAAAGGGTTGACGTTCGGCAGGAATTTAGTTTGGGTTAGTTTGGTTTAGTTTGGGTTAGTTTGCGTTAGTTTGAGTTAGTTTGCGTTAGTTTGGGTTAGTTTGCATTAGTTCGCGTTAGTTTGCATTAGTTCGCGTTAGTTTGGGTTGGTTTGCGTTATTTTGGGTAGCGCGCTCTTCTCAATGCGCTTGTTTGGTTAGTTAAAGTTAGTTTCGATTATTTTTGCTTAATCTGGAATCTAGAAGACAAGCGCGCGTATTTGGGTTAGTTTGGGTTAAGTTGAGGGCCATGCGAAAAGTGAAATATTACTTATTGTAATATGTGCCCGTACTTTGGATGCACTTTTTACGAAATATTTTGCGCGGAAGCTCGGGAGATAAAGTGGACGCTGGCTCTCTAGACTCTTGCATTTTAGAGGAGCAGCAAATAGGTAGAGTGTGCACCTGTAGATTTGATTGTATATTACCTAAAACTATTTATTATTGCTTGCTACTATTTTCAGACTGCATGTTTCAATTCTGTCCAAAAATACGTCTTATTTTGGCTATGGTGCCGAGATAGATGACGGAATGGAAATATGTCTACAAACGTACCTGGTGCTTCGCTCTTCGCTTCCGAACGACTTAAACTTTTTACCGCCTTTAATGCAAGCATACTTCAACTGGTAATATTTTAATTTAGGGTCTATGTATCGTTCGGTTTTCTTCTTCGCTCCCGAGATAGTTCTAGCTTCTCGTTTATAAAATGATACGTATTCTTTTTTACAGTATTTATTTAGTGCCTCAACAAACTCTTCATAGGAATCGAAAACGTCACCAAGTCCTATATCTTTATCCATATCCATATTTTTGGTTCATCAAACACAAAACACGACACAATAATATACACTTCTTGTGATTTGTGCTTTTAAAGAGAAGAGTAAAAATTATACGTTATATTTCGGCGGAATTTCAGTGTAATACAGAAACATTCCGCCAAGCGGCGGAAGTCTTTAAACAATACCTCTATTCCGCCGCGCATAGTAAATATAATGTTTTTTTCGGCGGACAAATCATTGCAGTGGTAATGAATCCGCCGGCCGGCGGAATTATTCGTTCATTTATTAGATACCGCCGGCGGACGTATAGCCACACCGTGAAAAACTGCTGTTTAAAGAACGAATTGTCGTGCTAACCTTTTGCGAAATGTTAGAAACAACTTGATTAATGCCGCTGATTGGAAAATGATTTTTTTCTGTTGGCAAATTAAGTTTTTTAACTAAGTCCGATGTAATAAAATTGCTTTGAGATCCTCCGTCTAATAAGCATCTACAGTGAACCATGTTACGATCTCTGTCAAAGATACCAATGATGGCAGTTGCTAAAAGAATAAGAGAATTATTGCCTTGACTACAATGTGCACTAACACTAAAATTACCTTCCTTTCGAGAACCTTCAGCTGATTGACTTTGAGTGCTATCTGATGAATGATCTTGCGAAACCTTAGATACATCATTATTCCTATGTAATAGCGTATTATGTTTTTTACTTTTACAAATTTTGCAAGTCCCTGTACATCCGTGCCCTTTTGAATATGGACGCAAGCAATTTATACACAAGTTTAGCTCCCTGACCTTGTCGTATCTAGTTTGGCTAGAAAGTTTTAAAAAATCATTGCAATAAAATAAACAGTGTTCTTGTTTACAATAAAAACATTTAAGTCTTTTATCCGTAGCAACATGATTGACTGATCTGTTTTCCCCTTTGTTGTTATTTCTGTTTGAGTTATTATCAAAAGTACGATTATATAAAGTTTCCAATAACTGACATCTAGCATTTAAAAATTTAGAAAAGTCATCAAGCTTAGGCAAAACATTTGGCTCAATTTTGCTTTCCCATTCGCGTTTGCTAATAAAATCTAATTTTGAAACAAATAAATAAATTAAAATTGTGTCCCATGATTCAACAGGCTGACCTAAATTTTTCAATATTCTTATGTTTTTATTGAAGCAGTCTAAAAAATTGCTCATACCAGTTGCGTTTTCTCTTGTTAACGTTGGGAGCTCAAAGAGGTTTTTTAAATGTATATTTATAATAGCTCTTTTGTTTTCATATCTTTCCTTTATGAGATCCCAAGCCGTTAAGTAGTTATTATCTGTAACCTCCAATGACTGAACAACCCCCAAGGCCTCACCCTTTAAACATGATATTACATAATGAAACTTTTGCACGTTACCTAAAGCTTTATTAGCATTGATAAGTGAGTTAAAGGTGTCGAAAAAATGCATATATTTATCATATGAACCGTCGAATGTAGGCAAATTAATCAATGGTAAATTAACAGTGTTGATACGAGAAGTGCCCTGAACATTTGCTGCCTCAACCACGCCACTGGCAGGCAATTTAGAATCGTCTAACAACTTTTGCCCTTGAGCTATTACCTCAAAATAATAACTTTCAAAATCATCCCTTTGAATCTGCTGATCTCCGCTAATATCTAATTTCTCAATTTGTAACTGAATAGCTTCAAATTCATCAAGTAATGTCTCTGCTTTTATTAATCGTTTTGTTGATTCGATTACATTTTGTGAGATTAAAAATTTTGTATCCATAAAAGTTTTAAATCGTGTTAATTTCCCTTTTGTAACGCCCCTGTTAACAATTAACTGTTTTAAAGAATCTGCTGTCGAAATTTCTTCGTTATCACTCATCTTGATAAAAATATTAAAATAAATAAATTTTACTTATGAATCAAAGCGCTGTGAATAAATTTGTGAATCCAATGGATCTTAATGAATCATGCATGAATATAGTATGTGTATGTAGGAATTTAAGGAATGATTTATTTAAAGGAAAATAAATGGAATGAGCACACCTGATTAAGCCTGTGACTCTCCGCTCGCCATGCTTCAAGTTTTGACGTCGCTGGATTCTGGTTCCCGTGTGTTTTTCACCTGATGAATACCATGTAATTATTCGCCAATTGCCAATGATTTACTTGTAATATCCGGTTCGAAGTGCACCAATGTTTTGTACTTCAATAATAATGGACTGTATTGTGCATGAACGTAACGTATTTATTACTTTAAATTAACAAAGTAAAACTCAATAATGACATGAACAGAATGAATAAAATGTCAGTTCTTTTCTTTAAGTCTCTTGCCATTCTTCCGTTTCCCGGCAACCACACACGATACCAGATACTTGGTTTGTCACCTCTTATACGCGCCTGGTGGCTAATAGTCTTTAAATCTCACCACGGGTAATAAAAGAAACTCCGTAATGGGGTGCCTTAACTCTGTTCAATAGTCGCATAGTTCCTAAGAAAGAAAGCAGTACATATACAATTCGATATTCAAAAGTATTTGATTTACTAGCATGCGGTAAGTACATACTTACCACACTATTATAAGTGTGGTAAGCAGTACTTTACTCATTACTGCACTAGTATGATAAAATGTCATGCTTTTAAATATCATAGAGAGAACAGCTTTTTTTAGCAAGCTAATTAAAAAAATATATATACGTTTTCAGGAATTTATAAAATATTTCCTTAACAACATTGATTTAATGATGATTGGCCTTATCCAAATTACAACTTTTTTTAATTTCAATAGATATTGTAAATAAACGATTGTAGATAAAATATCGTACTGACAACATGGGTCTTGATAATAGCACGCCCAGTACAATGAAAACTTATTCTATCGTAATATAGTATTACTGTGTGGATGATAAAAAAACATAGCAAGTGACTAAACGTCTAGAATAGAGGCTCCAAGCCATATCGATTTGGCCCAGATCTGCTGGCAATTCATAGCTGGGCAAAATAAGAAACGAATTAATTATCACAATAATGAAAATAGCAGTAGTGGAGAAAAGATAGAATAGTTATATGATATGGATGCTTAGAAAGAGTGAAAGGCCACCGACTAGAGAAATGAGTATAAATGGAGAGAAGAAAAAGAGAAGATATCAATGCATGTATATTTTAATATTTTACTCACCAACATCAACATCAGTGTTATGATAGGCATCACATGCAACATCACCATTTTCTCCTTCTGGAAACCAGTCAGGATGATTATGTGCATCATAGTCCCAAACACTTTCGCCTGTAATAAGGAAATCGGAGTTTTTATTATATTTACATTTACATAATTTATTTTTAAATACTAGCGCATCCACAGTCTAGATAGATGGGTCGATAGTCTACAATTTAAAAATACCATGTAGAAAGTTATATGTTTGAATTATACTTAGAGTTTTAACCACATTTTGTATAGTGTAACATTTTCAAAATTCAGTCCGATTAATACATACTAAAATTTGGCTTAATGCTTTGACATTCAGCTAGCAATCTAAATTTGTAAAGTAAATAATTTTATTTAACCAACTGAACTTGGATATACGCTGCGTTATTTTGATATAAGAACAGAGACAACAGAGAGTTGAGCAACTGATATTTAATAAATCATCCGAGAGGGAGAAAGCTGCCAGTCCTTCTTTGTCTCTTTCCAAGGGAAATAAACGCAGATAGCGCACGAGACGGGCACCGCCAAATTCAAATTAATTATATCTTTTTTTCTTCATTTCTTCAAAATTTACAGGTTCAATTAAATAAATACTCACATATAATTCAAAATGTCATTTATTTGGTTTTCATGTCTATTTTTCTTACAGTAAAACTGAAAGGCCAATCAGACTATGATTGATTCTTTCTTCCCAATTAGTAAATTTAATATAAACCTAACATTTATTATCATTATTAGTTTTAAAGGCTTTGAATTATTGATTAGGTGGATGACACAAATTTAATTAAATTGCACTAATACTACTTTCGATTATTATTTATGAGTAATCTTTCTCAAATCAATGGAAAAATAATCAAAAGTGGCATAAGTTCAACTGAATGACAAATACAAATACCTATAAGGACAAAGACGTTAGCGACCATTACGATCATTTCTCTAGATGAGTGAAAAGGAAATAAGTTACGTGAAACAAAAAGCAATAAAGAGCAATGGACAAATTTACTGGGCCAGTAACCCGTCTCTTCTGTTGTGTCTGACAAGAACTGCAAGTATGCGCGCATAGACTGTTAATCCGAACATGACTTTGTTGTGAATTAATTAGTAGTATACAAATTAGTAATTGCTATTTTGTCATACTCAGAGTTACCTAGAAGTAAGTGGCCTAACCAGCTCTGGTAATTATCCGGCACCAGATATAAGTACTTATATTTGTTTTCACATATTTTGAGGTAAAACTTCTTTACGCACGGTAGGATAAATTGGTTTCATGCGTGATGCTATGTAGCGAAAACATGCAACGCTACGTAGTCGAATTAGTAGTGGGGATCGCATGAACCGTGGGCGTGCTTCAAGGCATTTTTTTTATTAAGATCATTGCTTTCGAATCCTCACCAGCACTTAAGGTCGGCTCGCTAAAAATGTTCAGACCTCTCAATGGTTCGAGTCGCCCTTGAATTCAGTTGAGCTATGACTGTGACCTCTTTATGACTCGACAAGAAAAACCGCGGTATCTTAAAAAATATGGAGTGTATCGCCAAATTTGTTATAGCTATTAAATCGTCTAATATTTTCATACAAAAATTTGGAATAAAAAAAAATAGTTAAATTGGTGGTGGCAGGGGGCGCCACTTTACGGAGAAAATAATGAGGTCACTGCTTATTATGTGTGAGCTATCACGTATACGTCGACTCTGACCTCTTTTACACAAAAAAAATCATCAAAGTATTCTTTAATCGATCGTCGCAACAAAGAATTGCCATACGTAACATGTCAAACAGATGGCACTTTATACTTCTTTAGCAGAAATATAGCAAAATATATAATATTTGAAGAGAATTAAAGGAAAAATATTGTGGCATCGAGTGTAAGAGGTCACAATTTTGGAAGCTGTCACAGTACACCCACAGGCACACACAAGAGGTCATAATAATAGCGATACCAACACACACACACACACACACACACACACACACACACACACCTATATACGCTTTACTATTACTGTGGCCTCACCATCCTTATCATCGATTGTGGCCACATGGCCATTCATAGGTTAGACGAGACCGAAAAAATATGTGTTTTCATGCAATAGGACTCTGGCGTTCATACACTCCGTAGAACCAAAGATATACGTGAGTTTATATTGTGACCTCTGAGGTCATAGTAATAGTAATTTAGTGTGATGCCGCAATAATAGACCATTATGGCAATGTGTAACAAAGATGTCGTAGTAATAGGGAATATGAATGTAGTGGAATTTGTGTATAATTGTGTAAAGTTGAGGTCGCTATAATAGCAGTACCAACTATTTATTTTGTGTATATGTATCGAGGTTTCTAATATACAAAATTTTTGTTCTAATTTTGCGTTAACATAATATAGTCTACTCAAAAGTCAGCAAACGACTTACTTTTGTTGCCTATAACCTGAAGGTGTATTTTGATTATTGATTGTAGGTAGAATTTGGGCTAAAAGAGTTTATCTCACTCAAAACTGAGGAAGGGAATTATTAGCATTGCAGGTAATTCTTTCAAATCCTTCGGAAAAGAATAATTTTGCTGCATTTGCTTCTTTGCAACAGGCAACAGCATATAAAATCGAGGTTCTTAAAAAAATAACTTTCGTGACGAAGTATTTGACTGAAAATCGAAGGCCACCGACTGGAAGATGTAAAAACATGGCAAACGTTAATTTCTTTTAAATAAGTAGAAAAAAATAAAAGTTTTATTTTTTAATCGCGCAAATGAGACAAATTTTCTCAGGGATTGAGCTACTTACTGAGCGCGTCCCCAGGTGTTCTGTCTAGCGGTGCAGCCCTGGCCGCACCAGGGCCGGGACACGAGGAGGAGCCAGCAGCTCCCGGTGGAAGCTCTGCGAAGGAGGGCCTCGAGGGTGAGCTCGTCATGGACGTAAATGTCGGTCTGCTATGTTATGAGCTGGTGCAGAGGTGGGCCCCCGCCCCGGGGAGTGCGACGAAGGTAGAGCTCCGTCAGTCTGACTCAGACTGAGGGGTCACTCTCTCTAGACCGAACGGAGGGTGAGCATTTACTATGTCTATTCTCCAGATACATCTACAGCATAGTAGGAAGGGATAAGGCTGCCAGGGACCTGGCCCCTATCCTGGTTAACATGCCTACAAGCGATGGTGTGCATAGGGTGGTACTAGCGTCAGTGTACTTCCCAGCCGATCAACCCTGCCCGCCGGAGGGAATTATAATCTGATTACCTACTGCGGGGAGGTAAATATCCCACTACTGGATGTGATAGCAACGGGCACCACATAGTGTGGGGCAGTGCTGGGTCTAATCGGAGAGGGGAATGATGGATGGAATTCATTGCCTCTGTGTGGCTACTGGTGACCAATAGGGGATGTGAGCCCACTTTCTTTACTACGGGACGAAGCTCAGTCATAGACTTGACTTTGTGCACCAGGGCGTTGTTCCCGCATATTACGAAATAGGGTGTGTTGGTGGAAGACTCGATGTCTGACCACAGATACATTGCCATAAAACAAAGGCTTCGCTGAGGATTAGGAACCCCAGAGCAACCAACTTGAACCTCTATAGGGAGGAGCTAAGTTGACGTCTAAGGGGCATGCCGAGGCAATGCCCGGCCGCCGATGAGCTGGATGACGCAGCAATGTGGATAGGATCATCGATGGCCGGGGCTTTCGCAAGCAGCTGCCCTGGGACTAAATGACATTTGAAAGGGAATACTCCTTGGTGGAATCAACCCTGGAGAACCTCAGAAAATAGCTGAGGAAGCTCTTTAATAGGGCTACACAGCGGAGTTGATACTGACTGGGACTATATAAAGATTCGCGCCTCTACACAGACATATTACTTTGGCTCCCTGGCTTCCGCATGCGCAGAGTGTGAGTGACGAATCAATCAACGCCAACCACACTATAAATACTTCAGTTACCAATGTCTTTACGGTGCAGCGCGTTCTTTGCAAGCGGCCTAGTGGTGTAGTGGTTAGAGCATTTGCTTATCATGCGGGCAGCTTTGGTTCGATTTCCGTCGGTGGCAATGCATATTTTTTCTACTTCTTTTTAATAGTTTGCTTTTTATAATTTGGGTTGGTTCGATTTAGCTTGGGTTAGTTTCAGTTAGTTTTGTTTGGTTGCGCCATGCGTCAACTCCTAGACGCTTATAAACGAACGCACCCGTACCCTGCGCATGCGGAAGCCAGGGAGCCTAAGTAATATTCCTGTGTGTAGACACGAGTTATATACAGAGGCCCTGGGGCAGTACAAGAAACAGCTGAGAGGGTCGCCAAGGAGTGCCTACTGTGGAGAGGTGCCCCAAGCCCCGGCCGCTACTGGGCTCTGCTAGGTGCTCTCAAGGGACCCAGTAGTAAAATTCGGCAGTGTCCGTAAGCCAGGTGGAGGCTATACGTCGTCATCGGCGGATACTCTGAGACCTATCCCCGCAGACAGGAGCAGATTACAGCAATTAATCAAGACCTGGAGAAAGTTCAAACTTGGGGCGACAGAAATTTGGTCCAGTCCAATGCAGCAAAGACCCAAGCAGCCACGTTTGCCAAGAGGGCCATTACGGCGAACCCTGACATTATAATGGCAGGATCGACCATTCTTTCATCCTCGTCAATTGGACTGCTAGGTGTCTGGGTCAATAGCAATATGTCCTGGCATGACCACGTTGCTAATATCGCAAAATCAGCCTCCCAGAAGCTTGGTGCGCTATTTCGCAACAAGTACTGTATACACCGCAGTAGTTGCTCTCGCTCTACAATGCGTAAATAAGACCGAGCTTAGAGTATTGTTCACACTGAGGTGCCGCACCAAAGCAGACTCTAGGCCTACTGGATTCGATTCAGAAGGGAGCTGT
>JAEQML010073498.1:0-14925 GCA_016904865.1 Pissodes strobi | reverse complement strand
TTGTCTAGCACTCCTTCGAGGGATCAAACCAGAAACGTGTAGAGCCTGAGGACATTATACAGACAAGGAGTAAAGACTTATTATAAAATTTGTCTTTAAAAGCGATAATAACGAACTTTGTATATCATTCCAAGTTGAAATTTTTTGCAAAGCATTAATAACATGTTGACTGTTATGTTTCCATCTTAATACAACCTGGTGTCTTTTAGTCCATCTCGTCTCGCATAATTTTTTCAGGTTTGTTCGCTACTTTTTAACAAAACAGAAAATCTTTTAGCAGAAACGTTACAAAATCTGATTTTTTTCATTCATAATACCTGCACAGTCTCTTATGTCTTGGACATTATTGTATTTCGAAACTAATACCTACACAGTCTCTTATGTCTTGGACATTATTGGATTTCGAAAGTAATAGATTTAAGGAGTGATTCAGGCAAGAAAATTTAATGGCTTGTGACATATAGGTATTTTTGCAATTCAACTACTGCTCCTTTCTGATCCGAAAGCAGGTGTCTTGCTCAGCTTTAGTTCAACGTAAAACTGTCTGTTTTTCACATAATTGGAAACAACCAAGAGCGTTTTAGACTGAAAGGAAGTCTTGAAAGAAAAAGAAAACACATATCTGTTAGGTACTACACTTCACTAAAAGCTCAAAACATTCTGTCCTCTGCCGCGCATACTGGTAGTAGTGTACCATCCACCGTGCGTCGGCTCTATCGAGTGGCTCAGTTTTATATACATATTCTTTTAACTGTGGTTCTGAATACTGGCTTCAAAGCAAATAAACTGACAAAAATGAATTGTAATATGCCTTTTTTTCGTAACCTAGTTCCGCCACATCTCTTTAGCAGTTCGAAAGAGTGTTCAGTAGTTTTAGATGCATTTTAGGCCGGAAGGTAAACTGAATATAAGAGTATGGTTAAAGCTTACTAACACCTACGATAATAATCTTACCTCTGAAAATTTTATAAGTAAAAAAGTCTTATAAGAATTCAAATTAAACTCTCTTATTTCAAAATTAGTTTTCAATTTTCTGACGTAGTAACTGAATTGGATAAAGCTAGACAACTAAATAACCATACTACTTTACTGAGAAAGAGAACATCCAACCTCTTTAGCTACCAAATTCATGTTCAACAACGATAGAAATTCTTTGTTTCCTAATATTTCTGTACATCCAACTAGTAAATTATAAAAGGGCATTTAAAGTCCTGGAAGTCTTAGTTTCTCGATGTTAGAGCTAGTATGGTCAGAATCAGAGTTAGGGTCATCGTAGGTCCTACACAACTACTGCTAGATGCTCGATGAACGGTTGGTATTTGCTCTTGTGTAATTTTATCCTCGATGTCTTCAGTATCCGATTTTCGGGGTATCGTTCTTTCGTCTAAAAAAAAAAATAATAATAATAGATAGATGACTTTTTGCTAATAAATTTTGATCGCCGGAAATTTATTCGAGATGTCCGAGAGTGGGTTTATACGGTCGAGTCTCAACGTTTCCTCGCCAGATTGCACGAGAAGCCGAGAAACTGCGTATAAACCTATAAGCTGCGATCGATCAACCGTTCCGAATCAATTAGAATTAATGGCATATAAAAGTACCTAGTTCAATGTTTGCGTTCATTTACTAATTTATTGTTAGTCGCATTTGTATATTTTCTTAATGCCGAATAATCCTCCAGCTTGACGAATAAATGTCCCAGGGAACAAAATCTCATAAAGTATATCATCGAACACTAATCCGCAAGAACAATATCACTGGCTGAAAAGAATCTGGCGAACTCATAATCGGATAATAAAAAAGACAAAATTCTGGATAACTAAATGAAAGCGTACAAATAATAAATGTAAATCGCTAAAGCTAACTCAGTAACAAATTATGGCTTGATAATTCCTGGCAATTCACCGGAGAATTCTGACCTTTCAAAAAACTCTCAAACAAATCGCAAGATTTACCTTTCTTGAAATATAAAGAATAAGTACCGACATGCAATTTTCATTGAATAGCTTTCAGTAATAATTACTTGTATTTTTAGAGCGTAAAATGCGCGGTAATCTTTTAAAACTGGCAATCTTACTTTGCGCTCGAAAAAGACACAACTTTTTCTACAGCCGCATTTTAAAAATTAAATGTACATTTTTCTCTATACTCATTCTGAAATTTGCAAATAACTGCCATTTTCAACATATTGTAGTCATGCATACTTAGAACAGGAGCGCCAGCAACAACTGTAATAAACGCACCACTGTCATTTATTTATTTTCGGTTGCCATGACTGTTCATAGCACACTCGACGGAAAAGCTAGAATTTTCCCTTCCATGTACGCTCTAGAGCCTAAAATAAGGATCCGCGGCCCTGGATTTTGCGACTTCATTTAAATTTAGTAATTAGGTATTTTGCGCGCGGCTGTAGGGAAAATAATTTTTTATATTATGTCTGTAATGAACCGGAGAACCGGAGTTAGTTACTGATTCTGATTAAATTGTTTCAACAAATTATTGATTCAAAAATAACTTTAGCTTGTACTAGCTCGTCAAGAGAGAACATTCAAATAAAATAATAATTTTATTTTAAAAACAAAATTGAAATTCAAGTTTTAAGAAATAATGCCCGAACCGCGTCTAAAGTTAAATTATTTTGCCTAAGGAAAATGTACAACAATAGCATCTATCATACCTATGCCTTATTAAAATAAATAAGTTACTATTGGAATATATTCAAATCAGACTTGACCCGCACCTGACTTTTACATTTATTTTTTGTTTCGACTGCAAAATAACGCGAAATTAGATGAACTAACTCCAAGGAATATCACCCACTAGTTGTACGTTTCACAAACAGGCCTCCCCAACAATTTGCTCTAAAAAGAAAACCTTGGCCAGGGGGCGTTTCTAGTGAGAATATTTAGCGAGCAAAGACCTGGGATCGGAATGCAAAAATCATGTTTACTGGCATAACTAATTTTAATTATCCTAATTTGTAACACGCCGCGATACTAAAACCGAGGTTGGAATTTACAAAATATATTAAAACGCTAATTGCCACATTAAAATTTTCGGCGACTTAGCAATTTTAAGTGTTCTTAGTAATTTTAATAGCTGGGCAGGTGCAGAATCCAGATTTTTCGATGAGAAAATAAAGAAACAAGCCTTGAAGGATGGTAAAATCGCAAAAAATCTTTGGGAAAGGGTCAGTCAGAAAACATTCTTCAAGCGCGGTATTATGCCCAAGAAGGGCATCGAAAAATTAGTCTGAAGAAAAGTGTCCACGCTCGGTAAATCGTTATTCTGACCAAAAACATATGGGAATTCGGAAAAATTAGTAAAAACTTTATTTATCACGAATGTTACGCAGTACAAATGGTTAAACAGTATTGTCCAACTCGTAAAAAGTGTCTTTAAGCACCAGAAGCCCGTGGAAAGAAAATAAGTAGTTAAGAAAAGCCATTTCGTCCGGCTCAGAAAAGTACTACATGAAATGCTGTTCGAAATTCGTCACTCGTCGTGAAAGAAGGTGTACTAAAATCTATTAAGGCTTGGATTGCAGTTACGGATTAGCATTAAGACCTAGAGATTAAGTTTAGCTGTAATTCATAATGATTAGGATACCCGTATTTATATAAACATAAATGATCCTTGATATGATCCTCTCATTAAAACTCAGTGCTAGTGCCAATTTGTATTTGATTTATTAGGACATGTAGAATTTATCTTACCGTTTTACCAGATTGAAATTAAGCTTGGGTGGGGGGGTGGTGGGAGGTTGTCAGATAAAAGCAAATTACAGCTGGATATGTAGTAATAATGCTAATTAGTTTTCTTCTTATTATGTCACATCTTATAGTCTGGCGAACTTTTAAATAACTAGGTCATAACAGAAATTACCTGAACATATTGAGTCAACCACTGAATTAACATAAAAATGCTCCTTTTAAATTGTGTGCTCCCTTAAATTCGAAATCTCAATTAGTATTTTAAAAGGGAAAGTGGTTTGGCATACGCTGATTTCATTATAACTAAGGTTACATTTGAGTACAGAAAAGGTGGAATGAAGCTACTGACTATGTGGAGGAAAAGGGGTCGTTGCCCACGGTGTCTAGGTAAATTATTTTCACAAAAATAGGGTGTTACGCACTGGTACTGCGAATACGGTTAACCGAAAATTAACAGGAATTGAAGAAAAGGCCGCTAATACAGTAGGTAAGCAAAAAGGTAGGCGTTCATTCCATGTCTTCAAAAATATCCCATGGTTTTCCATGATACAATAAACGTATGTATCATGATGGTTTTCTATATTGACAACCATGATGACAAATTACAAAAGTCAAGGTTATAGACCTTGATTAACAATAGGTCGCACATTCAACCAAAAGGGTAATAATATATAAGTAGGAACCACTTATTACTAAAGAAGAAGGCAGTTATCTATATTAATTATTAAAAGTAGTGAAATCGCAAGAAAGCACACTAGATATACACAATGTCCTGAGAGATAATAGCTTCTCAATTAACATAAAAAGACGCATACAAAAACGTTAATACTTCGTAGTATTTTATATGATACAAATTCTTGGACCCTGAAAGTTCCGGACAGAAGAAAAACTGACGACACTGATATGGCAGTATAAAAAAAAATAAAAATGCTCGCGGAAGATCTCCGAGCAAACTACATTTATCTAATGAAGCAAGTATGCTCTGAGCAGCACAGATAGTTCAAGAAACGTAGACACCTATAAATTCGCGCATAGAGTTGTAAGCCAAAATAACTTACAGATTCAGATGATAAATGTTTTGAAAAACAAGCTAGGATGAAGATAAGTATTCTTGAATTAAATATGTTTCTATGGAAAGAAGTAGTATCAATTTGGCAAATTGATATTAAAAAGTACAGCTTTGAGTCAAAATTGAGGTCCTAAAATTTTAATTCATTTGGAGGTTTGCTTTTTGTTTATCCATTGATGATATTATGGGAGAGACCATATCAAAATTTCGACAATTAAATTTTGACTAAGGCAGATTCCATAGCAAAAGAGAGATCCCATTAGGGATAAAAAAATTCGATATTTACCGTCGGGCTCACTTGGTCCATTTCCTGATCCGGATCCTCTAGTATACTCATCATCATCACCTTCAAAGTCAGGTCCGTTTCCAGAACCAGATCCATCGACTCCATCTCTTTGCATATCGTCGGTGTCTGCATAATTGGGCCCAAGAGAGCTTATGGCCATCTAAAATTAAACAGTTAACAGATAAGCACTAAATCCTTCAGTAGAATAATCAGGTTAGCTATCGTGTTTAGTTTATAATTATCTGATGCTGCGCTTACTTTCTATTAAAAAGTGACCTTTTACTATCTGGTTTAAAAAAAATCATATGCTAACATGTTACCCATATAAAAACAGGAAATTACACATTATAAATCAGGACTGATAAAAATGGTAAATTTTTATTTATTATTGCTACTATGAATTTAAATATTTTGTTATTTAAAAAACATTATGCAATTCCTATGTAGGTACCTATAATCTTTGTCTTCCAGTATGATGATTATACTTAGAACATGAAATAATGAATACGAATTTAAATTTGAGCAAAAGTATATAGTTTAAATTTATAATCTAATAATTATTAACTAGTCAGCAACAAGTAAAACAAAGTTTTCATAATCATACGTAGATACATTTAGTAGGAAACTCGAATTTTAAATAGAAAAGTATGATTAAAATTCATAATCATCTCATGATGATGCTAACATTGTTAGCGAAATGCACGTGGAGAGAAAAAATTTCTGATTGGGTATTGTGTATAAAATTGTGTTATAGCAAAGCATAATGTAATCTATTGCATTGTGACTCAACGCAGTTTTTGTTAATTTTTTACTTACGTGATGAACATGTCTGAGTTTATCTACCAAAGTAGCGATCTGCGGATCGACGTGTTGCAGATTGGGTGATGCCTTCACTTCCGGGTTGTATTTTTGCATATTAACCGCTACTCCAACGATGGTTTTCGTATACCTAAAACAATAATGTCAATATTCCAGATAAATAAATATTATACATACATACAAATTATTAATAAATTATATAATTTCTTTACAAATTATCAGTATATTCTCCTACAATTATTATTGGTTAGCATGACTGATGAATAATGGTCTAGTAACAGAGAATCACTAAAAATAGCTGATACACCCTATAAAACATTCTTCAGCCAATGTAAGAGAGTGAAACAGATTCCATACATATCAACAGTGAAAGAGAAGCATAGCGAGAAGAGAAACTTAACGGTCAGTGCTTGCTCTCCCGTAAAACCATGACATCACTAAGTATTTATTGCTATATCTTTGTTAATTTAAAAGCAAAAAATATGGGGATTGCACTGTTTTATAAATTATATATATATTTTTTTCATTTAGGCCTTCTCTCTTCGTGAAATGAAAGAAGACGACTGTTTAACCAAATTTTTGCAACTGAAATATTTACGTTTAAAATTTTGTCGGTCATAAGGGCAAATGCAATGATTTTTTTTTAAATAATTATAAAAAAAATACTTCCTTCTAAGACCTTATTGTGCATTGGACCAAAAAATAAGTATTTCTTTCTCTACACGGTGGTACCAATATCTCGATTTTTGATGGTAGTGCCCTTTTGCGCAGTCTAATTTTGTATTACCTCCGGAATAAGGGTTATCTTATCATGTACTTTCATCTCTAAAAATTCAGCTTGTGACACCTCAAAGTCAAAATTAGCTTCAATCTACACCATACTATAAGGGAGGGTCTATTTTAAATATATTTACTGTCTTTGTGTTAAGTTGGCTAGCTATCAGATTATCTCTCCACAAGCACTTTTACTCAATCCAACTTATTTTATGCGGAATGATCCTTGGCTAGATTAATTAAGTACTTTTTTAGTGATATGAGGAGTAGTGGTATAACGGCTACTAGCCCTATACCTATTTACCATTTTATTTATTTTAGAAATAATAGTCTAAGCCCGATGAACCAGTTCTTGGCCACATTGCTCTTGTACTACAATTGGAGATTTTATTGGCTGCCATCAGGCGATGCCAACGTTGTCAGATTGCCTATCCGGATTAGTTAATCTGCTGACGATTCATTCCACCAAATTACAACCTACAGCTATTCAAGAACCGTGTCAATCAACATCTTCGTACACACACCGCTCGTCCAGTGCCATAGGATCTACCTTTAATGTGTGTACCATTACCATAAAAAATTGTCTATATAAATACAGGCTCAGTCATTTAGTGTGAACAAAATTGATTAATCGAAGTACATGGTTTTTCGTTATATTTTGAATGATATGTGAAATCTTTATTTAGCATAACATACAAAATTTAAAAGTTTCAGGGCTTTACCTGAACCGTACAGAGAATTGAATAGAGTTGGCGCTGGTACACGTCTCTGCCACTGCAATCTATTCACGTTTTTTGTATACTTTGAACCATGCTTAGGGGACCTAATCCATCGGTCTTCCTAATCCGACTCCACAAAAGGAGTATCGGCTCCTGCATGTACCTTGCAGGTCCGGGTTTGATCTCTCCCAGCGTTGCGTACCTGAGCCTGCAGAGAACTTCACACTCGCACCTATCGTGTTTTGTAGTTTCCTCCTCCTCTTGACATAACATGCAGCGGTTCTGCCAGATCGATCTTTTCCATGTGTCTGTTCATTTTACAGTGCCCCGTCAGCTGACCCACAATATTCTTATCGTCTTGCGACTCCTCTTTAGTTGATCTGCCGTGAATTTTGGAAAGCCGTGTTTTATGAACTGTTTGGCCTCTAGTTGTCCCGATGTTTGTAACCACCAGTTTAGAGATTGTTTATCTATTCAGCTTTTAACTGTTGTTTTGAAGACTCTTCCTGCGATCCTGCAGTAGGGCTCAGGTCCCAACGTAATCTTACTTGCGCCCCATTTAGCAAGTTTGTTGGATTCTTCGTTGCCTTGATGGCCTTCATGGCCCACGCAATGATGAGCTAATTGTTACGACCGGTCACTTCAAGGACACTTATGCAGTCTTTGACTAGTCTAGATCTGACATTGTGTCCATTAACTGCTTTTAAGGTGGTCTGACTGTCGGAGTATATGACTACCTACCTTTTTCTAATGTTCAGTTTCTCCATCTCCATAGCGCAGTGTTGAATTGCCGCGACCTCTGCTTGGAACACCGTGGCTCGACTGCCCATGTTCATGAATTTATTTGACCTTGGTCCGTGGACCCCGGCTCCCACCCCTTTACTGGTCTTAGAGTCGTCGATATACCATGCATGGCCAGCTTTTATAGGAGACTCCCCTTCCATTCTTCTCTGCCTACAATTACTATTGAGAAGGGTCTATCAAACCCATAGGAGCGGATTGTTTCGTCTGATGGCATTTCGAGGAGATACTTGACACTGTCCTCTAGTTTCCAGCTTGTGGGCCTTTCCCATTCAATGATTGGCTTGTTGCGTTGCTTGAGACGGTATTGTACTATTCTTACGTTCCCCTGTATGAGGATATGTAATGGAGGTAGATTTAGCAGGACTTTCAGTGATGCAGTTGGAGTTGATCTCATCGCCCCCGAGACGCCCATGCCATCCTTTGTACGCCTTCTAGTTGCCTGATTGCATCTGTTCGCGTGACCTTTATGCCCTAGGCTCTAGAGCCATAAGTTAGCATGGGCCTTACCACCATGATACGTCTCTTTCTATTGACTCTATTTTGTAAATAGCCCCAAAGAAAGGTTGCATAGGCGTTAGATCTGGGGTGTTTTTGGGCCAGTTAATTGTTCCATATCTACCCGTCCACACTTGATAATTATTATGAAGGAAGTCTCTTACTGCTAGAATATTATAGGTCTGCTACGTCTTGTTGCCAAATTATATCTTGCCGAGTTTGAAGTGATATTTCATCCATAAACTGTTCAATTTCATTTTCAAAAATTTCAAGATATCTTTATCCATTTAAGATGCGTCGGATAAAAACCGAGCCTAGGGACCTTATGCCCCAAAATGCCGCACCAAACCTGTATTGAGGGACATCGTTGAAAAGCAATTGACTCAACAGCTGCGTTCGATTTTAGTCAGACCAAATATGACAGTGTTTACTATTATAAACACCGGCAGTGGTAAATATCATCTCATCGGCCCACCAAATTTTATTGAAATAATTTTGACCTTGATTAAAATTTTGTCGTATAATTTAAACGAATTTGTTCATCGTTTAATTGTTGAATCGGCCTAATTTTAAAATCGTGGTAATCGTATTGATTTAAAGTTTTCGGAACTGTTCCATAACTAAGTTGCTTGTTACTGTCCATACCTTAAATCTCTGACAGAGGGTCTGATAGATTTTCCTGGATTTCCTTAAAAATAAAGCAATATAATAATATCCCGTTTCCTTGTCTTTTTGTTTTGTCCATTTGTTATTTATTAGGGATGCCATTTCACGCAATAACTTCCTGTTATTTATAGTGGCACAGATGGTATTCCCTGACCATTCTGAATATTTTCTCTATATTGTCCCCGTATTTTTGTAGCGTTATTATCATTCGTTAAATAAAGCGTTACCATTTTCAACTTATCAACAACTGTAAAATATAAGCAGAAAATAAAGATGAATCAGTAGACAAGACTTCAAGCATTAATGCCACGACATTTGAAAATAAACCTCTATCTCCACCTAGCAGCTGGTACCTAAATAGGTAAAGAATTGTATCGCAAACAACAATGGTATTTCGTAATTATTAAACCTTCAATATTTCGAAAACTGTTAAGTTTTGATACAAGATATATTATAAAAAAAATTAAAATCATTAAAAAAGTGTATATTCTACATAAAAAAACAAAGTTGGTATGTTATGTGTCTTGCTTTTTTGAAACATCATTTATACAGTGACGTGAAAACAATAGCATCTCTAAAAGCAGGCGAATTCAAACAATTTCTGTTCCGAATATTTTTTCTAATTTCAAAAATAATAGAGATGTTTCCATTTACTTATCTGGATCACCCTGTACACATTTTTACTTATTGAATTAATAAAAATTGGCGCATCTAAATTACTAAACGTTCACTTCTGAGTGTAAGTTTAGTATTTTAACACATTGCTGCACATGGCGACAATATTTAATTGCAGTAACGTAGCACATAATTAACAACTATACTTACTCGGCAACTCTTTCTCCATTCCAACATTTCTTATCTCTCTGCTCAGCAAATGATTCATCTCCACACAAATTATCGGCTAAGTCGGCGTAGAATCCTTTCGTTTTTGACATTGTCGATAAAAACGAGGTCATGTGAGCATCAGGAAAATGAGGAAAGGTTCTTGAATTCGGTTGTCGAGCTTTGGCGATGGCCGAAGCAATGGTACTAGTTTCCGCTGTCAGTGATTCCACTTTTTTGGAGAATTCTGGGATTTTGCAAGTCATTTTCACCTGGAATAAAAATAATAGATTTAGTATATTATTATATTTAATTTTAAATTAAAAATAATCTTTAATCCATATTACCATTAATGTCTTGCAGTAAATTGTTATTGTTAACGCGACGTAGTAATATATTTAAGACTTATCGATTCATCATCTTCAAATATCCATTCTGCATGAATGAATCCTCGAACATGGTTATGCAGTGCCCTTCGCCCCTTAAAGTTTTCACAGGCTCATTAAATTCCGTTAACTTAATCTAGAGATACTGCCTATTGAATTAGTCCCACCAACAGATCAGTAGTTCACATTTTTTAGTGTTCGGGTTAGATCAACAACACCTCTACAAAAGGGCTAATAAGTGTTCACAAAATTTTAGTTCGTGGCGTATTGCATGTAGGCCTTTGCTAATTGGAGCGAACATGTAGGAGGGGGGCTTGCGAATGGAAGGGTACAATCGTGATCGAGGCGTAATTGGTTGCAACGTTGCCAGACTATTACGATAGTAGCGAATAATATTATATTATTATTCATGAATTATTACTAACCATCTCTCTAAATACATACATACGTACATATGTATTAGATACATTTATGTATTTGTCTTTTCTTACTAGGAGTGTCCATTAAAATAGTGTTGCAAATTTGTGTGAGCTAATTAATTTTCCTACCGTACTATAAAAAATGCAGAATTTACTATTCGTGACTTAATAGAGTTTACCTCTTAGGTAGGCACAGATCTGCAGCTATAGTTTCATAATAAATATTGAAATAACTATTTCGTCTACATGTATATATTTTTTAAATCTTACATTGCTTAAAATTCGCGACCTAACTTATCATAGAACAATTTACCGAAAGCTATTTGCGTTAAGGCTTGTCCATGGAAATAGTTGCAAAATTTAAAAGAAGACGGACACAAATGTAAAATGCCCATTTTCTCACAACAAAAAATAACATTTTTGAATTTGTTAATGCCCTACATAACATTCACAATATTTTCAGAACACATAATAAATAACCCTCGAAGTCAGGAGGTGACCTAATATTACGATAATATTAAGGATTATACAATTACGTATCCTAATTTGAAATCAGATTGAAATACCTGGTAGATGAATCATCATTGATGCATACCACTATAACGAGGGACCTAAACTTAGACCGCCAAGATATTGGTTCGATTTAATATCAAGGCCCTTGTTTGTAACCCGCATTCCTTTCTCAACACAACGCTCTCCGTGTTGGCCTAATCGGCGCGGAATCTATGGTCATAATAATGAGACGTTTTAATTATTCTGTTCTTAGGATAAATTATTTAGAATAGACTCAATAATACTATTTTCTAGCTCAGATAAAGCTGAAATATAGCTCTACTTATACTTGTAATTACGACTGACGCTTTAGTGGGTCAACAAATATAATATATACTAAGTATAATCTAGCTTCAATTATTTTCAATAGTTTATTATGCACTAAATACACATGAAGAAACATCTGTTATTTTAATATCACTTTTCGCAATTGACCGTTATTTAACTGAACTTCGAGGATCAATCATCCTGGCAGATGCAGATATTCCGCAGAGCGCGGCAGGAGGCTTGGTGTATGCGGACGTGGATAAGGCGGAATTATTCGCTGAAACCATGCAAAATCAAGGCAGATTGAACGAACATCCTGACGAGGATGAAGAACTACACGCAGACGTCCAAGAAAAAAACCAGGCGCCTCGAGCAAAAACATATTCAACCTAAACGGGATGTACCAACCTCACCAGGTGACGTTGCAAACATCATAAAGAGGCTGAAGGTCAGAAAAGCATCAGCTGCTCTTGCTCTACAAAGCGCAAATAAGACCTTGCTCAGAATATTGCTCACACATCTGGGGTGATGCACCAAAGCACACCCTAAAGCTACTGGATTCCATTCAGAAGAGAGCTGTGCGTCGGCGACTCGCAGTTGACCCGGGCACTGGATAGTCTGGAACACCGCAGACGTGTGGCCGAGATATCCCTGTTTTAAAGATATTTTCAAGGCATATGTTTCCAGGATTTGGCCCGCATCATCCAGCCCCCAACAACGCCTGTCACACAGTCACGACAGGTGGCATCAGGAGCGCACCCGTTCGTTGTACAACTGGAAACACCTTGAACATCGCTATACAAGGACTCTTTTGTCTGGAGCACTGCATCGCTGTGGCACTCACTCCCAGGACATCTGTTTCCCTTAAATAACAACCTACAGCTATCCAAGAACCGTGCCAATCAACATCTTTGCATATACGCTGCTAGTCGAGTGCCATGGGATCTGATTTCCCTTTAGTGTGTGTGTCATTGCCATAAAAAAGGTCAGAATTTTAATGTTCTATCTGCCACTTTCTATCGTTTCTTCTAGCGCAATGTCTTGCAAATTTCCATTTTACCTTTGTGTATCTTTCTGTTATATCTGATACACATTATTCTTGTCTTGCACCTTACCCATTCGTTTGCATTGTTCACCTCATGGCTCTCCGTCTTACTCTTAGTTTTGATGATATTTTCATTGTTAGTATCCATGTCTTGACGTGAGAACTGGGAGAATTCATTGACTAAATACTTTTGCTCTTAGACATATTGACTGTCTTCTGCTTTTTAACATGTTTGTTAGTGTGCCAAAAGTGGTACCTCAATATCTCAATTTCGCGCATTTTATTTGTTTTATTTAATGAGATGAGCTGTACTGAGTAATACGTTTTCTAATTCTTGTCTTTTCACATATATTTCTGGATCTCCCTAGCACAAACTTAAGATGTGTTAATGTTCATTCTCAGTTCAATGTATTTGGCTTGTTATTCTAATTCGATGATCATGTTTTTCAGATCCTCGATCCGCATGACCTGTTTCCTTTATTTTGATATCCTTGTCACTTTATTCATAAAGATTCTGTAAAGGCCAAACTCTAGACTAAACAGCTTAGATGAGATTGTCCCTCTGGTCTTAATTAATCCTCGTTTTAATAAAATTGTATTTCATTTCTATTTATATATGATCTAATTACTGATGTATCACTTTTGTATATTCCTTTCAGAATTTTAGTGCAACAATGGCTAACTCTTGCTTTGTTCAGTTTTCTTCAAATGTCCATTGTTCGACCCAGTCAAAAGTCTTTTCAAAGTTCGCACACGCCAGATATAGTGGTAAGTTGTTTTCAATTGCCTTTTCGATCAGTATATTGATAGCAAGTAGTTCAGTATAGTGATATCATTGATAAAAAGCAGTTGTACTAAATAATTTTCTAAAACCAGCTTGCTCAACTAGCTGGAAATAATTGAGTTTATTTTGCTACAAATTATTCCCATGAACTACCTAAAAAGATGAGAAAGAAGACACAAGTCTTCTTCTTTCACGTGCCTTTATTGCAATCGTAATCTCAGTTTACATGTGCAATGAATATTTAAACATTGCATTTTCCTCCTGTTCGATATGATTACATCTTACAGGACAACTGAAACTAAAAATGGTACATTGACACGAAACTTGTTTTTGTCGTTTTCGAATATGTAATTAATAACCCAACAGCCAAACCGATATTCAGTTTTAATTTTTTAATATCAATGTACAATTTGAACGTTCACAATCCTAATAAATTTCATAAATAATTTGCATCAAAACAACTAGAATTTGAAGTTAGTTTCCCAATATGTAAACTTGCAAGACATTTTGAGTTTGACTACAAAATCGTTAAATACTTACAAAGGAAAAGTTAAAGCTCAATCTTTTTCTTTTTAACTTTGACCTATTTTTTTTATGGCACTCGACGAGCAGTGTGTGCGCTCAGATGTTGACTGACAAGGTTATTGAATAGCTGCAGGTTGTAATTAGGTGGAAACAGATATCCTGGGAGTGGGTTTCATAGTGATGCAATGCGTCAGACAAAGGAGTTCTAGGTGTTTCTAGTTGTACGAAGAACGAGTGCGCTCTTGCCGTTTGTCGTTGCTGGGAGCGGGATGACGCATGACGCGGGCCAACTCCGGGTCGCCGACGAGACGCACAGGTCTCCTCTGAATGGAATCCAGCAGCTTTAGGCCTCTTCCACATGGTCAGGATATTTATCCATCCGTATGATCGCCTGGCCGTGCGGCACTCTGGAGCTTTCTTCACACGGGTGTCAGCGAGAATCTGGACCACTTGGTGCTAGGTTCTTCAGTTTGCCGCTGATTATGATGGACAGTAGACGCAAAAATATTTTGTTCACTTTATTAAAACATCGGCGAAAAAACAACGTAATAGGGAAATTTGGGTTCACCCTTTGCTAGAAAGCAGATACCTGGAAGGAGCCTTCTTTGTGCTTTTTCAACAACTGAAAGAAGACGACACTAAGTTTTTTAATTATTTCCGTATGAGCGTTTCTTCTTTTGATGAGTTGCTGCAACGTGTGCAGACACAGCTACAAAGACAAGATACAAATAGGATCCAACCTGAACAAATGTTGGCTGTTACATTAAGGTAAGTTTCTTT
>JAEQML010073497.1:0-14926 GCA_016904865.1 Pissodes strobi | reverse complement strand
GCAATTCTTTTCTTAAAAAAAATAAATACGAAAAAAGTCTTTGCCCACTTTTCTGATCGGTTTATTAAATACTGGAAATGGAAATGACCGCCATTCATCTCCAAATCTCCATGCAATAAAATAATAATGTTGTTCACAGCGTTGCCTTACGTTACGCAATATTTCGGGTGCAACTTGGTAGCATTCATGAATTATACAATTTTGCAAATCATCCAATGATTCAGGCTGGATAGCACACATTTTAGAGTTCAGACGACCCCATAGAATAAAGAAAAAAATCAATTGAGGTCGAATCAGGTGACCTTGGTGGCCACTCAATATGACCCATTCTTCGAAATTCAGTTTTGAGGAAAATTTTCATCTAAAAATTGGAGCACCGGTTGCTGAAAAATTATGGTTTCAATTTCTATTATTATTGTTCGAGGGCTAGATGAACAGCATTTTTCAATATTTTCAGATACATTTGCGCTTAATTGATTCTAAATTGGTTTGTTTGGAATTAAATGGTTGGATTTCAATGTTTCGTTTATTGTTCTAATATTGGATTTAAATGAAAACAAGTCATATTGGTCAATAAATTTCCTGCATCAGCTTTTCTAGAAGGGTGCAAATACCAATTCATCTGGGCTAGATTAAATTAGTGGTTCTTTTATACTTTCTTATATAGGTTTTTCACTTTTTACGCAAATCTAAACAGCACTTTCTAGCTAGGATCTTTACATATTGTTGATGTTGACACTTAGTTAAAAAAAACGCGTTTTGGGTTTATTTAAATATTTTTTACATAGATCTTAAATTTGGTACGTTTCTTTTAGTGAATCAAAATTTTATATAAATCTATAATATATTTACCGTCTATCTACTCGCGTACTCACACAGATATTTTTTATTGCAGCTTCAATATATGTCTTTAACCTAGTAAAAAATGCTAATAAGAAATATACGTTTTTTGACCTTTTATAGAAATCTCTACACAAATTTCGATATATCTTACTTAACGCCAATTTAAGAAACACTGGTTAATTGCTTGTTTGAATTTGGTTCAATTGATTAAAATTAAGTCACTAAAATACATAAAAGTAAAGTTTACAGTTACCTGTAGTTATTTCATCCATTATAAGTCCAACAGTGGTACAGGGTGGCTCGAATTCGAGTATATGTATGGGGAACTCGAAAACCGTAAGATACACAGTCGGTCAAATTAGGGCGAAATTGCGCATTCAGGTGTCTAATAATATGCCGGTTTAGAAAGTTTTAAAATTCCGAGTATTTCTTGAGATATTCGGAAAAAAAACGAAATATTAAAAAATCGTTTTATTTTTTTCCTGAGCTTATTTAAAAACGGGTTTCAAACTGAATTCCACTTTTGCATTGCCACTTTTGCATTCTATCCAAGTTTGGAATTAGACGTTTCGTCTTCAAGGGGTCATCATCAACTTTCTTTTTCTAAATATGAACTTTAATTATCGCTTTTCAGATGATATTTTTGGAGTTATTAATATGAATGTGCTTTTATTTTTTTTTTGAAATTATTTACTTTGCTTTGGGCTAAATAATAAGCGAATCTGTATTTTACTTTGTTTTATTTTTATTAAAAATAAAGGCTCTAATTTTCTACTTAACAAAAAAACAAAATATTCTTATAAAATATAAAAATTTCAAAAATAGCTTATACTATATAAAATTACGCCAAAGCAAAATAAGTAATTTAAAAAAAAAATAAGATTTAAAAAAAAAAAGAATAAAAAAAATCAAAAACATAATATTCATATTAACAAGGCCGATAAAAAAAAATAAAGATCGTATTTAAAAAAAGAAAGTTGAAGACGAAACGTCGGACTCCAAATTGGATACTACTATTGAATAGAGCGGAAAAAGTAGCAATGCAAAAGTGCAATTCACTTTGAAATCTTTTTTTAAATAAGCCCAGGAAAAAAATAAATAATTTTTTAAAATTCAGGTTTTTTCCGAATATCTCCGGAAATACTCGGAATTTTAAAACTTTCTCAACGGCATAGTGTTAGGCACCTAAATACGAAGTTTTTACTGATACTGTATCTCTTACGGATTCGAGCCAACCTGGACAGTAAATCTTACAACATTAAAATAAAACTACCGCCTTATATTTAAAAAACGAACTTGTGTGTGCTGAAGACCACACGATAGAAGTGAAAACTTCAACAAGCGGGGCAAGGCAGTAATAATTATAATAATATAACAAGCGCATTCACCATTGTGTCCAGTAAAAAGAGCGTTACGTGACGACTCAGTCTCATTCAACCTCCACAAAAAAAATTCAGAGCACGCCTAAAGAAGTTTTCACTTCAAAAATTCAGTTGTAGCGTATGGATTAAAAATAAAATTAATTTTTTAAGATATTTCCAGCCGTTTTTCATATTTTGCGTTATAACACTTTAAAATCCTCACCCTGTATTAAAGCATGAAGCGCGGTTCTTAAATTGCTTAGATATTAGTTTTTATTCTTTATGTACTGTTTGGCAACGTGTAGTGGGAATCAGATAACTACAATTTTGTACTTAATTCATGACGCTCAAATTCAAAATGGCGGATAGGCGTCATCTTGATAAAAAATAAATATGTAATACAATACATGATTTTGAAGGTCCTTTTACGATACCAGAATTATGAGTCCCTATTCGTACCCAAAATAAAATGGCTGCTTTCTAAAAAAAATAACATTCATTATTATTTTTCTTTTGCCGTTTAGTTTTAATTTTACTTCACATAAAGAAGTCCAATCCAGAGCGAGGCAGTCCTCCAGACAAAGGAGTCCCGCAACAGGGACTTCCTAGGTGTTCGCAACTGAATCGTATGTTGATGAGCAGCTTGTGTCTGACGGGTGTTTTGTTTGGCACAACTCTGGGTGGAATTACAAGTGCCAGCTCGTTCGAACACTTTCCGTAGTAGTATCGATAGTAAAGAGATAGGTCCGCCACTTTTCTTCGATGTTCAAGGCTGTCAAGGTCTTCCTTTAGTCAACTCTGAGTCATCCATAAGACGGGCTGCTCTCCTCTGTATGGAGTCCAATATCTTGAGCAAGTGTTTGTGTGCCGAGCTCCACACATGGGAACAGTATTCCAGAGATGATCTTATCTGGGCCTTATAGAGCAGTAAGAGCTGATGAGATGTATACAACTTTTTTGTTCTATAGAGTGGTCCTAGCTTTTGTGCTGCTGCGGTGACATGATTACGCCAAGACATGTTGTTCCAAGTTGATGCCCAGGAAACTTATGGATGAGGCCAGAGTCAGTGTTCGTCCTGTAATTGATAAGTTAGATCCTGCGGTGTTTGCTTTTTTTGAGAAGAGAGCTGCTTGAGTCTTTCCGGCGTTAAACTGGACATTATTCTCCTCACCTCATTCCACGATGGCGTTCATATCTTCATTGATGGCAGCAATCTGATTTTCTCGCTCGCACTGGGAACGAGTAGTCGTCTGCAAAGCTGTAAATAGAATTGTTTGTCGTATCTAAGAGATCGTTGATATAGAGCAGAAACAGTGTGGGAGATAATATACACCCTTAAGAAACCCTAGCATTGATTTTAAATTCCTCGGAGAGATGTCCATCAATACCAACTCGGATGCTTCGATCCCTTAAGAAATTGGAAAGCCATAGAAGCGGTGCTGGTGGTAATCCGTATGCTGTGAATTTGCTTAACAATTCGTCATGCCACACCCTATCAAATGCACCCTATCAATCTCCCGTTGATCTGTGCTTGCGGAAGCCATACTGGCGATCGCTTATGATGCCTGCCGATTCGAGATATTTTAAAAGCTGTTCGTTGATCAGTTTCTCCACGCCTTTGGACATTATGGGAACTAAGGCAATTGGACGGTAGTTATTTGGAATCGTTTTTTACCTTTCTTCGGGATTGGTTGCACTTGAGCGCATATCCAGCTAGAAGGAAAGCATGCAATTCTGTATGATAGGGAGAAAAGCCTGCATAGTGGAGGTGTTAGTTCAGCAGCACATTTCTTCAGCACTATTGCTGGAACGCCATCCGGTCCTGTGGCCTTATTAGTATCTATGCTTTTGAGTATTCGTTTCACTTCGCGTTGGCGGAATACCAGACCTAGCATTGAGGAATTCACTCGGTGCGGTAGGCTGCATTTTTAGCATTGACTGCTCTTGCTTCTCAAAAGAACCGATTTTTACGAAAGTAGGAGATATCTTGATAAGTTGGCATGTTCTTACTTGGTAAGGTGTTCAAAACGTCGTTGACTTCTTGACAGTAGTGTACGCACTGGCAAATCCAATTACTTCAGAAGATGTCAAAAATTAATATCCTGAACCTCCTGACAGTAATATACGAGTAATCTATTTTTGATTTCATCTTGGACATTTTCAAGAACGCCGGCGTCAATATTTTAGCACTCGTGGCTTATTTTTTTGCCGTAAATCCAAAATCGACTCCGGTTCAGTTGCATAAACTTTTTGTTATACATATCGCCACAAAAAAATGCAGAGGTATCAGATCAGGGTATCGCGCTGATCCAGTGACCAGGAAAATTAATATCCAAATAATGTCTTACTTGTCTAGAAAAATGAGGAGAAGCGCCATCTTGCTGAAAAGTTACTTCCATATTAAATTATTCACCATTTTCTTTAATTATTTCAACATTTCTTGGTTGAATAGACTCTTCTAACACGCTGAGGTAGGTACAACTCGTCAGTCACATTTTCCTGAATATAAAATGACCCTACGATATAATTCCGCAATATTCCTGCAGAAAGATTTACTTTAACAGAAAATTGAGTGTGAGTTCAAAAAAAGATGCATTCATCACTGAAATAAATACTCTTTGAATAGATAGGCTGTCTTTCAGTGGTGATTGTCATGAGTTCATAAAACTCGATACCCCTATCTGGGTTATAATGATGAAGCATTTGAATCTTGTAGGGATGAAATTTGTTTTTTTAAGACTCCATTGACGGTAGATGGAGAAACCTCACAAACTTCTGTGATATTTACGACCATTTCGCATTTTTGAAATATTTTCTGCAGATTGGACAATCTGTAGAAAAAGCCACCTGTGGTTTTAAAAATAGAAACAATGTTTAGATGCTACACTTTATTTGCTCAATTAAGATTTGGTCCTATTTCGCTTTTTCCACATTAAGGAACCGCACTGTATAAAAAGATGATATAAAGTTTCGAATATTACATGTCTTATGGAATTCAAAAATTCAATAATAGACAGAACGTTTTAACTAAAAACTAAAGCTTTAATACCCACGTCTTCTCGGGCAGTTGATATTGTTTTCAAATTATAGATGCTTTAAAACCTTAAAACTTTTCTCTAACTTGTGCTGTTTAATAAATAATATCTATATTTAGTTTTTCTCCATTATTTTATGGAAGCTAATAAGAATCTAATCGCCAAAGTTTTATAACCAAACTTTATCTATATCTCTATTTAGTGTTCGGGTGTTAACAATTTTAAAACAGAAACTTTGAAGCAATATTAATATTAGTATTTCTAACTTTAATGATTGTGGCACTCATTTGTTAAAGTGCACAACTGCCGACTATACATATATATTCTCGGGAAACTGGAAATGGCTTCAGCTGTTCTGCGGCTGTATATTAACTATACAATTTGATATCTACTAATAGATCGGGTTGAGCTTCTATGAACATTTCCTCGGTAATATCGGAACGTACTTCGAAACAATGCAAATGAAATTAATGCAATTTAATAACAGTCAGTTCAGCAATTTAGTTTGGGCTAAGTTATTATTAGAAGTTTTAAAATCAATCATTTCTCTTACCATATTTTGAAATAAAACTGTTGTAGTCACTGTGCAAGGACCAATAGCTAACTAGTTCATTTGCCGTTTTTGATAGACGAGACGGTTTAAATATAACATTAGTAGGTTCTATTGTAAAGCGCCAGTAAAATCTAGTTTCGGGTATACAGAGTGCTCCATAAGCAAATGCCAAAACAAAGTTCTTTTTTCAGATAGAACATCCTGTATATTATTACATTTTTGTATTTTCAAGCTAAATCTAAATATATTTCATATATAATATCCTATACCTATCTTAAACTGTTTCCGAAAAAGTTATAATTGAAAATAGGAATTCTGGCCAACTCTTTCCTGAAGAAATTTAATTTTGAAATAATAGTATATTATATACATAGGGACTAAAGTGGTATTTTTTATCCCGAGGCGAAAGGTTTGTAGTCTGAGCAAAGCGAGGGCTACAATTCGCTGAGGGATAAAAAAATAATTTAGTTCTGTGTTGGATACGCTATTTTATGCACTTTGGAAAAATAATTACAGGAAAGAAAGAAAAACACCATTGGTACCTACTTTATGTACAAAATATCATAAACGTTGTTGTCTGGTTTTTATGTTGTTGACACACCAAAATCCATCCAAAATCTTGGTGTGTCTTAATACGTTGCTATGACCAATTGAAAAAAAAATCCCTTGAAAGTAACAAATTTATTTGTCAAAAACGAGTCACATTGCTGAAAATTATAAAAATGCATATTGAAAAAGCCGCCGAAGAGGCTATAAGTCAGCTGCTATCACCAAAATCTCGGCATCTATATGAGAAAGTATACAGACTTTACAAAATGGTGTAAAGATCGAAGCGTGAATGGTTTCACAGAAGAAAGTGCTATTGGCATATTTTTTGAAAAGTCCAAGAAACTCAAGGCCTCGTCGTTGCTGGAGCCAGTATTCCATGATAAAAGCCACGATGATTCTATAGACCAATGTCGATATTAGCAAGTACAGTAAACTTACTACATTTTTAAAAAGGAAAAATGATGGTTATAAACTGAAAAAGTCAATGAATCTAAACTTACATAACATCAAAGAATTTGTACAAAAAGCTTCAAATGAAGATTTTTAATGAATAAGGTACCTAATTACCATCAATTTTGTATTACAAAATTTTGTAATAAACAATAATTTAGTTACAGTGGCGCTAATTATGGGTGTAGCAGAGGCCTGTCGGGGAGCTATGCCAGTTAGATTGCAGTGATGTCTTGGATCATGGACAATTTTTTCTGGTAAATGTACGGGACACAAAAAACCACAAGGACCGCTCCTTTGTGGTTAAAAGATCCACCGAAAACTCAACAGATGTGGTAGAATTCGTGAAAAAATATATTGCTCTAAGACCATCTACACAGCATACGAGATTTTTTATCGGGTACAGAAACAGACGATGCACATCATAGCCTGTCGGTAAAACATCATAGCCTGTCGGTAAAAACACATTTGGACAGCTACCAACAAAAATTGCCGAATATCTGAAGCTACGTCGGCTCTTTACTTGCATATTCGGGAGCAAACCTGAATCAAATTAAACCACATGGCGGTTGAAAAAGTAGTGTCGTTGCCGAGGGCTATGTTAAAAATTCCCTAAACCAGAAGAAAAACGTGAATGGCCAAATTTTTGTTGCCACTTCCCAAGAAGTTTCCGTTGCGTCCAGTTCCGTTGTACAAAACACAATTACATCTTCCACGACGACTTTTCCACATAAAACGTTAATTAAAAATATTGCAATTTTCAACCCCTTTTTAACTTAAATAACTGTAGTGGCGTTAGCATAAACGTTAATATTAATAATGATACTAAAAAATAGGTTTTACTTAGTAAAAATAACTGTAACCTTGTTATTAATTTTCTAATTCAGTGCTTTATTTGAAAGATTATTCTGTAATATAATCACTGTGCTAAATTAATAAATATATAATTTTGCTTCGTAATTCAATAATTTTACTTTTAATCCCTAAGGTTTAAAACCGCTCCTTATACTATATTTATTTTAATGTAATTAAATTAAACAACGAAAACTAAAACAATCAATAATAACTAAAACTATTACACGAAATTAAATTCTTAAAACGACCTCCATTTTCATGCAGAGTTTGTAACATGTTTCTAAGTTCTTGACTGCATCACTTATCATAAGTGGATCGTTTTTTATAGCATCAATTTGGATCAGACAGGGCTCCTGAAGGACTTCAATGTTTGGGAAAGTAGGATTGGGGGACGTAACCAGAGATGCCTTCTCCAGAATTGGACTCGACGCCATTTAAGGTTCAGATTACAGGTTTAGGACATCCAGAAGGGACCGCATTTGTATAGACATACGGTCACTAGATGAACAAATTTGGTGTGAGACAAAGTCTGCCGGACTGAGAGTCCTCTTGAGAATTTATATTAGAAAACTTGCTGGCCGTTGCAAGTTAAAGGTCATTATCGTTTTATTTGTTTATAACTTTGCCTCGTATGTTTACTAAAAAGTGAGTTTTATTCACAATACCGAAACAAAGTTTTTGCACTCAACGCGCGTTTCGCTAACCACGTTATCATCATCAGGAGTTGATTAAACTAGTTTTAATCATCTCCTGATGATGTTAACATGATTAGCGAAACGCGCGTCGAATGCAAAAATTCTGTTTCGCTATTATGGATAAAACTCTGTTTTTTAGTGCATTTTGTCGAAGATTCCCAACCCCAATATAGTTGTATATTTACATAACAGTTTCCAGGTTCAAGTTGAAACTTGGGACAGCTTAAAGATAGGATTTCATAAATTTTGCATATGTATGCATTTTCGCATTTTTTTTTTTGAAGAATGGTCAGTAGCAAAGGCAGTAAGTAATAACTTTACAAAAACGTCTCTTCCACCTTTGACGGACGAACGCGGCGGCGGCGTCACGGCGATCACACCTAAGGAAAAAGCAAACATGCTCGCCAAAATGTTTTCATCGCATTCTACCCTAAACGTCCCCCACGACAAGGCTCTTCCCACCATATGCAGCATCAACACTACCAGTGTTGAAGTTAAGTTTCAGCTACATACGCAAAAGGCATCAGGGCCGGGTGGAATACCTGCCATCGTGTTAAAGAACTGCGCCAACGAACTAACACCCATTTTTTCCAGACTTTTTTCTCTGTCTTACAGAGAAGGGATTTACCCATCTTCTTGGAAAGTCGCTCGAGTGTCGAGTGCAACCTGTCCCAAAAAGACCATCAGCAACTACTCAGTACCTCGAGACCAACAGATTAATTAGCAATAGCCAATACAGCTTCCGCAAACAGAGATCGATTGACAGAGTTTGGCATGACGGATTACTCAAGAAACTGACGTCCTTCGGAGTGCCAGCTTCTCTCTGCAGCTGGCTTGCCTGTGTTTCTGAGAACCGATTTCTGCACTTGCATTTGGTGGACACATCTCAGACACATTCACCATTTATGCGGAAGTGCCTCAGGGCGCAATAATTTAACCAACTCTGTTCCTCATTTATATTAATGACCTGCTGACAGAAACCAATTATCAGATGACAGTACCGTTATCTTCCAATTTAGATCAGAAAAACCTTTACCAGCGACTGAAACTTATCACCGGAGACAGGAGCAGATTACAACAATTAATCAAGATCTGGAGAAAGTTCGAGCCTGATATCATTATGGCAGGACCGACCGTTTCCTTCATCCTCGTCAATCGGACTGCTGGTTGCCTCGGCCAACAGCGATATGTCCTGACATGACCACGTTGCTAGCATCGCAAAATCAGCCTCGCAGAAGCTTGGTGCGCATTTCGCAACAAAAAACTGTATAGACCGCAGCAGCTGCTCTTGCTCTACTAGGGGTTCGCGAGACCGAGACCTGGCAAGTCTCGGTCTTGGTCTCGAAGAAAAAATTTACTCTCGCTCTCGGTCTCGGGTCTCGAAGCTCGAGACTACCTTGGTCTCGGTCGCGGTCTTGTCTCGGTTTGGTCTCCGTCTCGGTTTGAGCAAATAAAAAGCAATTAAATAATTTAATGTTTTATTTCGTTAATAACACAAATGTTACTTCGGAATGTTAAGAGGAATATAAATAACTTTGAAAATATACCGAGTGCCATTTAAACTGAATAAGTTCCGGTACAACTGAAAGCAATCTCTTATTTATATTTCATTAAAAATGTGACCTTTCATTTTAAATTTTGACGACGTATGATTTTAAATCTAAACCATTCAAAAAACATCATAACTGCCATCAGTATAACTGCTCTATGATTTAGAGGTTTCCAAATTAAAAAAAAAGTGTGTGCAGTTACGGAAAAATCCGTAGGCAGTCGCAGTACTTCGGTTAATACCCAACATGTGAGGTATTTTAGTGTTACATTTACAAAAAGGGGCAGGCTAAGGAATGGGATAGGGAAGGGACGCAAATTATTATTTTTAACTTCAGTGAGTATGTCAAGTTCGCAAGTATGTGTAAAGGTTCATTTTCAATACCCTTCCATTATTGTTTTGAAATATTATGATGATTATCAATGCTAAAAAAATAAATAAAATGGTTCTCCCTATAGTCAAAAATATTCTGTCGAAATATATCAAAAGACAAATTTTCAATTTCAATTTCCGAAACTGATAAGCAAACGTAAATAGATAAGTGATTTTTCTCTTAAAAACACCAATTCTCCAAAAATAAGTTTCCTTTTTCAAAAATCCCTATTACTTATTTATATTAAAACAAAAATAGGGTGCGAATATTTTAGGTTTTTAAAGTACAAAGTCACCAAGAAGAACTTTCCGATTTTACAAACATAACAGTAGTACCGCTTATATAGTTGGAGACATAATTTTTAGAGTCTAGACAGTGATATTAGTACCTACGTGATGTAACTGAAATACATTATTGTAATTTTACCACCTTTTATGGTCCTTTTTTATTTAGTTTTTGAAAAGTGTTTTAAAAAATCCAAGTCTGCATTAAAAAAATAAGTTTGTAGCGACCGTACAAATACGAAACGCCCGGGTTTTAAATTTACCAATGTCATCTTGTAGTGAGAAAAAATGGCAACACGTAGTGTCATTTATTTTGAAATATAATTTCAAATAAGTTCAGGAAGAAATTAAAACAATTTTGCAAAATTTAATATCATCTCTAAGTATTTAGAATTTTTAAAATGTTCAAGCTGTATTTTGTTATGCACAAAAATGCGCAACTTTGCCTCAATTTAATCGACCTCGTATCTCTTACGGTGGTTTCCAGGATTCCCATGCATGCACTCGAATTTGTAGCCCTTTGTATAAAGAGTCTAAAGAAAGTAGGTATTTTCCCATGCATGCACTCGAATTTGTATCATCTTGTAAAAATTGTCTAAAGTAAGTAGGTACTTTACACACGGTAGTAGAAAAACTTTTTAAACGCGTTTTCACTTTTTATATATAGTATGTCCTCGGATGGAGTTTACAAGAGGGCAAATGGATTAAATTTTGCAAGACGCAAAAAGAGGCCACTTTTAATAAAAATAACTTGAAAATAAAATTGAAAGTGCTATTTTAAAATTACTGCCCTCTACGTACGAGTCTACGTATCATTGCAACAAATTACAACAAATTGAGTTTCCTAAAAATCAATATTTTCAAATTTTTTGATTTATATTGCTAACAATAAAACAAATTTCAGCAATATCAATAATTGTATTCGTTACTTTTACTTTACTTTAAGTAACCTACACGAAAAAATTGCAACTCTAAGTTTTTCAGCAAATACGCTAAAACAATTCTAAAAGTTCTAATATATTTATGAAAATTTGCACTTGAACGTAGAAGCAAATTTGAACAACTTTTCCCATTGGCACTTTTTGATATATCGTCAAATGAACCCACTTTTTGCTTTGTGATCACTTAACATATGTCAATATCGATTTTTGGTTTATTGGACATGCTGAATTAATCCCCAAAAAAGTTATTTTCGATATTTGAATAATAAAAAAAGTTTCCAATTTGTTGCAAACATTATGCCTGTCACTAGGTATATGCCCAAACAAGTTCTTTTCAAAAATAACATTTGAATGGCTCAGATATTCTATGTATAAGTACAGTTATGGTTAATTAATAAAAAATTATATCTAATACCTACTCTTTGATACGATATTTACAGATAAAAAAATTATGGTAAACATTTGTAAAGGTAAGTTGATAAGTAAATTTAACTAACTTTATGTTTTAATTTACCAAAAAGCCTTATTCAATGTAAAATCTTAAAGTATTCACAGTTACAAAATTGCTTATAAATAAGTCGAACAAACTGATGACTAAATAATTCTTTCGAGACCGAGACCGAGAGTCTCGATACCTTAGTCTTGGTCTCGGTCATGGTCTCGATAGGTAAGTCTTGGTCTCGGTATCAAATTTCTAGTCTCGGTCTCGGTATTGGTCTCGACATCGAGACCGAGACCTAGACTAGTCTCGTGGTCTCGCGATTCCCTATGTTCTAGCAGATACAACCGTCTTTCTTTTGCATCGTATATGGTAACCCCCCATAGTGTTAAAATCCACACCGCATAGGTAGCCTCCTATAATGTGTCTAGAAATGTAAAACCCAGGCCAATAGTAGTGTTCTTCTCTATGCTAAAATGCGATATTTATAATTTGTAAATTATAACGTAATCAGGTGCAGTGCATCCAAGAGATCAAAATGTTTGCCACGTGCACATCAAACCTTCTAACACAAACTGCAACGGAAGTATCGATAGCTGGTCTAAAAATAGGAGACTTCCTATGCGGTGGGTATTTTAACACTATGGGTTATCATACACGATGCAAAAGAAAGACCGTTGTATCTGCTAGAACAGCTGCGCCCCACGAAATGTTAATAACTTAATCGTCACGGCTGGGGTAATAAGTAGGTGTATTATCAGATGATAAGAAATAGTGTCATTTCTGTAGTGCTCAATTGTATTTTTTTTTCCACCACCCCTCGCCGTCATGGCCAACTAATAACAAAATTTAAAAGCCGTATAGCATTTTTACAATAGAAAAATGTTAAACTGCCAATATTTCAAAAACTACAAGTTTTTCGAATATACAACTTTATACAACGCTCTTATTTTTAATGCTAAATATGATAAAATTACCAAAATAGGGGGTTTCCATTTGAAAAAAATTACTTTTGAACGATTTTTTCAATTAAATTTTTAATGTTAGTTTTGTATTTATTTATTATAAAAATGTCAACACAGACCACTACAGTAGACCCCTTCTACAAGGAAACCAACTCCAATTAAATAATAAAGGCTTTCAATAGGAGAAATTGATAGTTATATTTAGACCTGCAAACGTCATCTTTGACATAAAATTCAAAATATGTCAAAAACGGTTAAACTTAGGTATGGGATATTTTATATAAAATATATCTAGAACTTTCCAAGGAATTAAAAAATGCCTTAATATACAAGGTATTCTATTTAAAATAAGGAAGTTGATACTTGTCCACGAAAAGACTAACACCCTGTATATATAAAAATATAATATTTTAAAAGTTTAAGTAAATTTAATTGTATTAAACTTCTTTTGGTACACCCCGTAGATTCTGAGATAAGGTGTCATCCCATAATAAACGGGCCACCCTGTACAACTTTGTTTGTTTTTATTCAATACTCAATCCCTTAATTTACCGATAATTTAAATTAGAAAATCAAAATTTAGCTGTTTTATTACCGGATATTCATTGCACATTTATGTTTTTTTGCATATCCTGCACGACTTCTCGAACAATCCTAACCATTTTAATATTGCTTTCATATTCTACTGTTTATAAATAATGTCTATATTTAGACATGGACTTCATTAACTTCGAAAGTTGCCTAATCAAACTTTATCACCGATATTTAGTATTCGGGTGTTAACAGTTTTAAAACAGAAACTCCCATGCAATATTGGTAATCCCAACTTTAATAATCGTGTAACTTATTATTGGTTAGAGTGCACACTTGCAGACTATACATATACTCGAGGCTAAATAGAAATGGCTTCAGCTGTTCTGCTGCTGCATATTGACTATACAATTTGATATCTAATAATAGTTCGGGCTGAGCCTCTATAAACATTTTCTCGGCAATATCGGAGGGTACTTCGAAACAATGCCAATGAAATTAATGTAATTTAAAGTCAAGCGCTGATCAGTTTACTAAGTTTCGATCGATTTTAACTTTCATGTATAGAAACAATCCTATATATTGCTCTGTAAAATAACTGACAAGCGTGCCAAAGTCTAGTATAAAGGAAAAAAAAATCATGATTTTTATGTTCGGCGCACACACATAAGGAGTCCTATCCCACTCAACGAGCGCAAAAAAAATGAATACCCTGTTAGTGCGACTGACGACTTTGATATTTTGTCATAAAGATTTTTAAAGATAAGTGTACCAATTTTGAAATAATTACTTCAGGAGATACGCACGAATAACGCAAAATGCGAGACAAAAATTGAAGCTTTGCCACCTTATATAACAAAAATGAGGCATTTCTGATGAGAATATGATCCACCGTCTCGTCTATTTGAAATGTTCTTTTAAATTTAAATAGTGAAAGTCAAACATTAGTTAATACAAATCGGCTGCGTTAATCACCGAAAATCTATCCATCTATATGTGACTTTTTACATAATGTAAAAATGTATTTAATAGCGAATCGTTTCCTTCCACATGCGCGAAAATTTCGAGACGCTGACGAAAATCGAATTTCAATCACTCATGAAATTTGACGCAATCTGCAATCGCTACACGATCAGATATTAGATAGGGTTCTAGCTATAACGCGACTACGAAAAAAGGAAACAGCTAAAGATTAATGCCTATTTTTTGCTGGGCGTGTCGATTTTGATATTGTAAGAGCGTCGAGTTTGGATCTTGGAAGGTGGCTGGTCTGTTATAATTTGATACAGATTTTAATGTTAATTAATTGATGCAGATAGTTCAGGGAATTATAGTACGTGACAAAATAAGAAAAATAATAGGACACGGAGCAATGATCTATCACATATCACCAACCAGGAATTGGGATATTCCTGCATTGCATTTCTATCCCCAGAGAAAACGGAATCAGCAGGACAATGCCGGTAGGGTATTAGCCCTCGGAACAGTTGTTTCTGCTGATCC
>JAEQML010073496.1:0-14931 GCA_016904865.1 Pissodes strobi | reverse complement strand
TTTCGATTAAAAAAGTAAAAACCGGTTTATTACATTTCCAAACTTTTTTGATAAAATCGATATTTTTATTTATATCTTAAATATGCTATCACCGATTTTGTTGAAATTTAATAGGGTTATTTGTAGTAGCAGGCGGCTCATTTAGCGTTTATTAGATTAAAAATATTATGTCCAGTGGCGTCCCGGAGGCATCATACGGAATATTATTGACAAAGAAATGTGCGCCACTGACTCTTTTAAACATTTTATATTCTTTTCGTATTAAGCAGCTAAAAATACAACAATTTTGTTTCTTGCATTGTTTTCGTATCTCGCTTCGTTTTCGAGAAAAAAAAATAAAAACCAGTTTATTACATTTCTTTAGGGCATCAAATTCTACATCAAACGCTGTAATAAACTGGTTTTATTTTTTTCTCAAAAACGAAGCAAGATACGAAAACAATTTAAGAAACAAAAATGTTGTGTTTTTAGTTGCTTAATACGAAAAAGATATAAAATGTTTAAAAGAGTCAGTGGCGCACATTTCTTTGTCAATAATATTCGGTATGATGCCCCCTGGGACGCCACTGGACATTATATTTTTAATCTAATATACGCTAAATGAGCCGCCTGTTACTACAGATAACCCTATTAATTTTCAACAAAATGGGTGATAGCATATTTAAGATAAAAATAAAAATATCGATTTTATCAAAAAAGTTTGGAAATGTAACCGGTTTTTACTTTTTTAATCGAAAACGACGCAAGATACGAAAACAACTCAAGAATCAAAAATATTGTATTTTTAGTTGCTTAATACGAAAAAAATATAAAGTGTTTGTAAAAGTCAGCGGCGCACACTTTTTTTGTCAATAATATTCGGTATGATGCCCTCCTGGACGCCACTGGACTTTATATTTTAAATCTAATTAAGGCTAAATGAGCCCCTTATTACTACAGATAACCCTGCTAAATTTCAACAAAATCAGTAAAATCATATTTATGATATTAACAAAAAACTGATCTTTTATAAAAAGTTTGACACCCTGTATCTTGGAAACTATACATTTTCGGACCCATGTTCATATGAAAAAATGTTCATGTTTTTTATGTAGAATCACCCTCTGTAATATGGCGACGCTATTTCCGGACACCCTGTATATATATATATATATATATAAATGGGAGCAACACAATATCGAGGTTTTAGAGTGGTCAGCCGATTTCCCAGATCTAAACCCCAACATCTCTGAGATGTTCTTCAGAATAGGGTAAGCGATCGTCAGGCGGCTGAAAATTTAGTTGGCCTAGCAGAAATGCTCCAAAAGGAATGAAAACATTTCCATGAAAATTATTGTAAATCCTCTAATATTTTTGGAAACAAACTTCTAGAAATTTAATTATTTCAGATTTTGATAACTAACTTTTTTTTATTTTATTTTCGAAAAGTAAGCACTATTTTGAAGCTTGATGACTCCTTAAGCAAGTGTCTGTTGCAAGATGTATGAAAAAAATGGTTAGTTATATCGGCATTTTTAAAAGTGGCCCTTAGGTCGTATTTAACTGGTTTACATGGGAAAAAAACGACGAATCAAAGAATTTTCCATAATCCCAGCAGATTATGGAAAGTAATAACATTTTTGTAAGACTTGCCAATTTATCCCCAGATTTTTTTTTGGAGTTATAAAGCAAATGGTTTTCACGATAACCACTGATCATCCTTAATTAGACGCTGTATAACAATTATTATTTTAATCTGTTTTAGCTGTCATAAATGGTCCAGCGTTAGGAATCGCAGCAACCACGGCTGGTTTATGTGATATAGTATATGCTTCCGACAAAGCTTATTTCGACACTCCCTTTCTTAATTTGGGATTATGTCCAGAAGGGGCTGCCAGCTACATGTTCCCCCGAATTTTGGGAAGGAGTAAAGCCTCTGAGGTATTGTTTCTAAATAAAAAAATGTCCGCACAAGAAGCTTACAACTTTGGACTAGTATCTGATGTAATACCTCATGAGAAACTTACTGCTTTTATTGAAGGCTTGTATAAATATGGTTCTTTATCTGTAAACACAGTTAAAGTCAACAAAAGGATGATTATGCATCCACTAATGAACATTTTGACAGAGACAAATAACAGAGAATTTGAAAGTTTGGCAACTTGCATAGATTCTGAAGAATTTAGTCAAGCACTTACAAATTTTTTGCAAATGAAAAGTAAATTATAATCATTGCTGTTTAGGCATCTTTAAGTATCGTCTAAGGTTATATATTGAACATTTTGAAGCGACTTAATTGGTTCAACAATAATTTGTAAGTTTAAGAGAAGATGTATGTATGTATTTTTTATCTGTATATATGTTTTTAGATATTTTAGAGATATAATATTTTAGTCGACACTTTCGTTTCTGTCTATATATATATATATTCCTATGGATAATATAGTCGCGTCCCTATTTACAAATATATATTTAATATTTAATTAATGTGCTGAAATGTACGCAAATGCAGACGATTCGCTTCAATGCCATAGGTTTTCAAAGGTCACACAATTTTTGGATGCATTTTGCACAATATTAAAACATCTCAAATACACACAAAACCCGAATCTAGTCAACACATGTCAAAAAGTAATATTCATTTCCTAACAGTGAAACCAAACAAAGAACATCTAAAAATCAGGCGCTGATACTGATGATACTAGCGAATCTAGTGGAAGAGCTACGAATGAATAAACCCTTCATCGCACCTATCATCATAGCAATTGGCGGACATGTGACGTCACCGATTCTATGGCAACGAATTATGTTGATGGGCAGTGGCGTAGCTACCGGGTGGGCCAGGGGGGGCAAGGCCCCACGGCGCCAAGAGAAATTAGGCGCCGCTCCGAATTTCTAAATATGCTAATGCTAACAATGCTCATGAGCTTAACTGAGTTTTTAAATTAATTAAATTATAATACAATCAAAGATCAAATACCAAAATATGTATTAAACTTTTTACCCAACCAATACATTTTGTGTCAGGTATTAATTATTTATTCTATGTGGAATAAAAAGATATATCCCGGCGGCATATTTACACATCCTCACATACAATGGCACCAGAGTGCTGAAATCGGTTAGGTTTTGTAAGCGTTTGTAGCGCTACAAAAGCGAACTGATTTGGGCACCTGGAACACGCTGTTATATAATATTTCACTTTTCGCATGGCACTCAGCTCGCTTCGCTCGCTACGGGGGCTCAAGAAAAGGAAACTAACCAGGTGCTAACCCAAACATACCCAAAATCAAGAAAAAAACTGTTTAGAAACTTAGCCTAAAAAATAAAAAAAGCAACGGGGTTTGGACCCAGGCCGCCGATAGCCGCCGAATTGAGACCTAACCATCTAGACCTCTCGACCACGAGGGCTCTTGAAACTGTTTAGAAACTTAGCCTAAAAAATAAAAAAAGCAACGGGGTTTGGACCCAGGCCGCCGATAGCCGCCGAATTGAGACCTAACCATCTAGACCTCTCGACCACGAGGGCTCTTGCCGCAAGTTGATTGCATCGCGAAGACATGGCGCGATAGCTTTTGTAGTTTGTAGCGGTACAAACGCTTACAAAACTTAACCGATTTCAGCACCCTGGTGCCGTCGTATGTTAGGATGTGTAAATATGCATCCCGGCGCGGCGGCATTTGGTACATGACTTCAAAGACAAAAATTCCGAAAATTTCGGTCGTAAAAAGTATGTGTTTTTTAGAGTTTCGTATTTAGGAGGTACCATTAGCCAGACAAGTCTAAATAGCCTAGCAATACTAAGCATAAAAAATGAATTTGTCCAAAAATTAATTTTGATCAAATAATCGATCAATTTACGTCGATTTAAAATCGAAGAAAAACTCCAATGTTTAATTAATTTATTAAGGTTACAGATGTTTAGTTTACGTTTATATTTGAATATGTATGTACCTGTTGGTTGGTTGCCGTTTATATATTTTATATTTATATTCCTGTAAATAAAAAAAGCGTGTGCACTATGTGCGCATATCAGAAGTGAAACTTCTTAAACTTAAACGTCCTAGCCTGGGATTTGGTTAAAAAGTAGTTTTATTTTTAAATATATTACTCCATTAACAAAAAGAAAAGGCCTAAATGAGAAAAAAACTATTCTCCATAAAAGTTTCGCTTATGTCTTGACAAGGTAATAGAGAAAACCCCATATTTTTATCTTGTAAACTAACAAAGATATCACAATAATTATACGCCCTAGCCTTATACATATCTTAACGGATTTGGTTAAAAAGAAGTTTTTTTTTAAATATAGGTATCACTCAATTGACAAAAAGGGAAGGCCTAAATGAAAACAACTATTCTTCATAAAAGTTTCGCTTATGTCTTCACAAGGTAATAACGCAAACCTCATATTTTTATCTTGTAAACTAACAAAGATATCACAATAATTAAACGCCCTAGCTTTATACATATCTTAATGGATTTGGTTAAAAAGAAGTTTCTTTTTAAATATAGGTATCACTCAATAAACAAAAAGGGAATGACTAGATGAAAAAAAAAACTATTCTTCATAAAAGTTTCGCTTATGTCTTGACAAGGTAATATAGCAAATCCCGTATTTTTATTTTGTAAACTAACAAAGATATCACAATAAACGCCCGTGACCGTTCTACGTGCCCTGCCAGCTAGCCCGCCGTGTGTCGGGATCGCGACCTTCAAATTTTACTCCCGGCGCGCGTTAAGAAGTTTCACTTCAAAAATATACGTTTAATATTATGATGTATTATTTTTTATATATTTGCGTATATACACAAAATATAAGTTTGTTTTAGGCGCCAGCGGATAGGCTTGCCCCCCGGCGACCATATTTCTAGCTACGCCACTGTTGATGGGTCATATCTGAGGAATTAATGGCAGGCTTTAATATTTTCCATTACTACCGAGGCGACGCACAGTGCTTCGTTTATATGGGATAATGGGACAAAAATCATAGCAGTCTCGTCATTGACGTCATTTGGCTAAAATTTGGTACTCGGTGGTTTTTGAGGTCAGGGATCAAGAATTTGAGGTCAAAATTGAAGTGTAGCAATTTTGGAAAGATTTTTTTAAGATTACTTGAAAAACATGTCGAATAAAAGCTGGGAACTTGTTTTTGGCAATATTTGATATGCTCTGGATAGACCTTACCTCATTTGATAAGGACTGTAATTTCTGGATAGTACTACAAATCTGGATATTTTCGTTTATCCCGCGGAATTGAAAGTTTGTAATTTTGAGTCAAAGTAAATTTTTTTCTTTAATTGAAGAGCTTAACAGAACTATAACAGTTCTAGTTATTCTGAAAAAGATATAATTAGACCTGGAAGGTTTTGAGCAGGTAGGTTAGGGACCCTATTATTGAAATTATAGAAAATGGAAAGTATCGCACATTCTGATAATGAGCGATCATTTGGATTTTTCTACCTTTTGACATTAATGACTTGTTTTTGATTGAAATTATTTCTGCTGGTGCTTGGTAATTGAGAGAAACAAATGAATTTCCACTGAATGTAACGTCATTAGTGTCTTATAAGCGAGCGAATAGAAGGATTTAAGCGACGAGATCCATTCATTAAAAAAAAACATTTATATTCCTTGTCACCTTAAAGAACCATTTCTTTGCCTAAAGCAAAATTTTACCAAAGGTATTAAGCTAATAGAGGACAAACTATAACAATATATTTTTTTATTAATAAATGGTTTGAATTTTTAAAATTGGTTTGATATAACCAAAACCCATATTAAACAATATATAACAAACAATATATAGAACAATATTAACAGTTAACAATAACAGAAAACATAAACTTTTTCAATTTAGGCAACACAGGTCAAACTTTAAAACAATAATTTAAACGGATAATTAATAGATATAAACTTAATAACAGGAACAATATGATATACAGTTGATGTAAATATGTTCTATATTGTTGTGGAGGATTCATTCTTACCCTGGAATTGATTGCCTTTGGCTCCACAAATGATTAAATTTGGTTTGAATTGTTATAGAGCCACTTCGGCCCAGGCTCAAGGATGTAAACTGCACAAGTGCAAGTTTAGTGACCCTAATGAAATGTGTACCTAATTTCTTCGATTCGATATCTAGTCGGACATCGTTTTCAAGAAAAGCAAAAAACTAAAAATGAAAATGGTTAGCAAATACAATAAAACAGTAAAAAGCTCTTGCAGATTGTCAGGCTTTGAAAAAAGAGTTTCAACAAATAGGAGACTTTTTTACTATTGAGATTTAGGAAAAAAATGTATGGCAAATTAAGTCAGCATAATAAATGACAAAAAATGCACTATGACATATGTCAAGTGACAACTGTCATGGCGGGAAATTAAAAATTCCACCTTAAATATGCGAAAAGTGAGGTTTGGTGACCAGATATCAAAAAATGTCAAAGAGGAAAGTTGTTCAGAATTAAATTTTCGCCCTATATGGAAATTTTTAGAAAAATATGACGACTTTCCAGATGTTTTACTGCCTATCCAATCTTCAATTAAATGGGCATTGGTAATACGTCGATGACCTAAAAAAATCATAACTACTATATTAGCACGAAGTAGCAAAAAAAATGGACAAGGTTATAAACTACCAACCATAAGTAATCTGTAACAGTCCACAGCTCAGGATATTTTGCATAGAACTTTTTAAAAGTTTTCTGCAATCGGTGAATGTATCACAGTTTACATATATGGCATACTAGTTACGAATGCACGTCTCTTATCCCATATCAAATGATATTACTATATATATATTATGTCAATACCGAGATACATACTTGTAGTATATGCAGTCATAGTAAAAAATTCACAACCACTGAACACTACAATCTAAGAAATTAATTTTATTGATTACTTAATTGAATTGCTACAGTCCTTCATTTAGCTGCTATAACTTATGACTTGCCCATGCACGACGCCGCGTGGGCGTGGTTGCCCGGCGAAATATATTATAAGTTTTTACGACTTTGGTTCCCTCTGAATCATTTGCAACAGATTGGTAATAGATTTGATGTGTATCGATATCCGAATTTCGTCCACGGGCGGCCGCACTGTGCGACGTGAACGCACGAAAGCGCGTATAATACCTTAACTAGCTGTCTAATATTCAGGCATCGAGGCTACTATAGATAGAAATATATTCATATAAAATATTATCAACTAATGGATAATATTAATATATTATTGGTTATTGTGTAGCATTATTAATTTATAATATATATGCTTTAAAATATTGTTACGTTTTTCCCGTGGGTTCTTAACGAAATTACAACTTTACTATTTTAAACTAATACGCTCTTTATTCACCCCGCTGTATACAATTGAACACACTAAACTACTCTTATAACTTTACAACTAATATCTCTTTACAATTCAACACTTAATGATTAACTAACTACATGATTCTCCATCGAGATAATTCCAGCGTTCCTGAATCTTCGCGGCCGACACAGAAGCGGCAAGGCAAGTTCTATAGGGTAGCACAAAAACATTCGTATGGTTGCTAGCCGTAACAATATATTATTTCGCCAATTTTTCAGGTTCACTTACTTCACATGAAAAATCACCCCCACTGTGTTGGTCGATACACATTTGGTGAAAGGTGAACTCAATAAGTTTTTCGTCATATCGAATGGAGACAATTTATGATTACTTTCGAATTTTTTTATTCTTGACGAGAATTATTATAACACGGGCCGCTTGCGACGAGTATTATAATCATCAGAGTGTTTATGGTGTATATGTGATGAGTCAACTACTATACTTTATCTACAACCATCCATAAGCACAAAAAAAAAATAACTAGAGAGCGAAATTTTTACATTTGCGTCGACCGAGAAGCCAACACATATCTATGTTGTCATTTCTCATTTCTATAGTTATAGCTCTGGGAATGCTTATTACGAATTCATAGTACACTTGTTTTGTGAGTAATTATAATAGCATTTGTTGTATTATGTATAGCATAATGACTCTCCTACCATAAGTATTATGTGTCTATTAGTACATGATTGTAGATAAAAGTGCTTTAATTCATAGTGTACTATAAGAGACCATTATGTACTTGATTTTAGTCCGGAAAATACGTTTTTTGGTACTGTCCGATAAAAAAAAGAAACATCTGCTGTCATATAATATATGCATTATGATGCTGTATTTTAGTGTAATAAAGCTTATAGTATTAGAACTCTGATAAAAAATAAAATAAGTATATTCCCTGACGCTACTTTGACACTGTCGAAATATTGTTTAGCAGTTAAGTGACTTACTATTTTCACGTGAAATAAAATTAAATAAAAAGTGTAGTGTAGTCGCATTGCAAATATTCAAATCAAAATTTGAAAAGATCTTAATTGATACCAGCAGAAGTTGTGTTCAATAGTCTGCGCTGAAACTTCCCGATCATCTTTATATTTTTGAGTAGTAATTGTTCAATGTACCCTGACTGGTAAAATGGTAATTGGTAGTACAATTAATTAAGTGAATACTGTTTTTGTCTACAGAAAAAAAAGGAAACGTGTCAATAACTGGAAATTTCCGAACACAGGATACCTAGACAATATTATCAGCACTTAGGTATGCCCAAAGACATTTAACCTGAAGAGACGGGACAAATGGTTCTTTGTTTTCCCCCAACATTGAGGCACATTCTATGGTCGATAGATGTAGCGTTGCCAAATTTTAAGTTTACGAGTTACTGTACATACTTTTTTCATATTAAATTATAACACTAAATACTTATTTTCTCCATTTTTGATTCATCAAAAACCGGTTCTGAAGTTCTTACATGTCAATCTGACAATGCCGCTTCCCTTGGTTCCGCCTTGTTTTACCCCCAAAATATTTATAGTATACACGTAGTAAAGTAACTGCACCAATAGATTGAGAGCATTGGAGGTCGACGACCGACGGCTCTTCCCCATTCGATAAGTATACTAACTTGGTAACGTTTCAAAACCAGTGAAGGCACTGCTGTAAATATGTTTTAATAGGTATTTAATAGAAGAAAATAGTTATTAAGCTACTTTTTGAATATGTCATTAACCAGATATTTGTCATATTTGTATGTTTTTAAATAAAATTTGTATACTTCAGTTCCTTTTTATTTGTCTCAAAAATAATGATAAGCAATTTATTTTTAGGCTAGCAGTGGTATGATTTAATTTTTCGTTTAACCATTGAGAGCAGAAAAACCCTATGTGTCACAAAAACGTTTAAATCGGGATAAAATTGCGTATTTTTGGTATCTCATAAATTTCGTGTTCAAATTTGAAAATATTCAGGAAATAAGTTTTCGGAAATTTTATTTCATTATTAGCTGCTGAATAGTATATTATGCAATGACCATTCATTGCAAATGTAAGTTGAATATACTTTTTTCTACGACTGCCCTGAAAATAGACAAAAACGCACTAACAACTGCTCTTGAAAACTGGACATTTCAAACATCGTGTGAAAAGTATACTTTGCACACGGCGTGTGCAAAGTATACTTTTCACATTCACACGCTTATTCGGGTATTTAGATTAAAGGGCTTCGTCTCCGTTTTAGAGCTTCGCCCTCAAAGGTCCCATTATCAGATCTCTAAAAAAAGGGGGCCCAATTATAGGGCTTCACCCCCCGGGAGCCCCTTTTTGCAAAACTGTAGAAAATGGATCTCTTATACCAGAGGTCCCCTTTTAAGACTTGGAGCCCCATTTTAGGGCTTCGCCCCCCGGGGGCTCCATTGCTAAATCTGTAAAAAATGAGACTCCCGAACCATAGGCCCCATTCTAGGGTTTCGCCCCCAGGGGCCCCATTTTAGGGCTTCGCCCTCGGAGCCTCTTTTTCAAAATATTTGGACAATAGGGACCCCACTCCGGTGGCCCCATTTTAGAACTGTGCCCCTAGCTTTCATTAGGAATAAAATTTTCTGATAAATCAATAATAAAAATGTTTCCCATATAACATGTAATTTTCTACCACACTCCCAGTGGGGCACCCTGTATGTAGCAGTCGTAGAAAAAGTATAGTATGCTACACGTGCTGAAAAGACTTTTTACACTCATGAGACTTTATGACACTCGCTTACGGCTCGTGTCACCAAACTGTCTCATTCGTGTGAAAAGTCTTATTTTCAGCACTTGTTGCACAATATACTATTTCTATTTTGGTATCAGAAAGAAGTCTTTTCGATACGCAAAGTTGTGTCGAAAAGAAGCTCTTTTCGACACTATTTTTGATGACTGGTTGCTATGATATTAACAAAATTGTGCAATGTCAAAGCTCACTAGCAAATATTTCGACACCGTTTTGAATGGGATTCCTAATAATACAGACGTCAAAAGTAACAAGATGGCCGTCCAACTTTTGATCGCGACTTGAATAAATAAATATTTTTCATTAAAAAACGTGCAAAATAGCACTCTTCGCCCAGTTTTGTTTGGTTTCAAATGGACGTTTTAAAGCCTGAATCTGTGCGACGCGACGCGACGTGTAGCTTTTTGTATTTCGTAAGTGATTTCCTATAAATATTTTTTATAAACTTTATATCAAAGTAACGATGGTCTTGCGGTGTGAGGTATGCAAAATCTCCAGCTATTATCATCCGAACCTGAGTAAGTAAAAGTAAATGAAACACAGTAGTACAGTGGGCACCATTTTGTGATGTGATTAATTAATATTTTATAATACTTACTTATGTATGTGATATTAATGGATAATCTGATATGTTTGCAGTCATTTACCAACCTCTATTAAATCATTTTTGAAGTGAATACTTCTTTGGTTTCATCGCAGTGGTTTTGCAAGGACACGGAAAAATTTCATGACACAGCAAAATAACTATTTTGTGTTAACTAACCTTCAGAACCCATATCTAACCCAAACTAACTCAATCTAACCCACACACTATAAATAAAACATAAATATATTTTAAATAGTGCACTCGAATAAATACCATCACTTCAAATTAAACGTATTTACTTTATTGAAATTATTATTATGATGGACTCACATTTTCAAAGTCTACGTCTATGAACTGTCCTTGCTTTCGTCCAGGCGGGGGCGGGCAATACTACATTTAGTAGTGGGGACGAAGTTTGACAAAAGTTTGTACACGATTCATAAAAATATAAGGAGGCGGGACAATCGTTTTGTTGATATTTTTGCAAGATTTCGGATTTTTATGAATGAGTTGTCGGGTCTCTTTAGGTTAAATGTTTTTGGGTATGCCTATTAATTTTGGTTGGATTTTAAATCTTTTCTATTTTTGTATTTTTTTTCCTAAAATCGTATACTAATGTAAAATACGCTGGCAGATTATGGCATAGGGCAAAAGCTGCTACCTCTTCGAGCTAAAAGCAATCGTCCGTTTTTTCCCAGGATTTTTCTAATAAAAAAAAATTTCTTCAAGAGTCTGCCAATATGCTGGATCGTTTGACGCACAGTATTTATTTTTCTATTAGTTACCTATTATCCAACAAGTTTGTTTATTTATTTTTATAATTTTATATGAGTTTTTTTTTATATTGATTCCCTTCTTTTACTATTAACGTTCCGGTTAATAGTATAAAAACGCTTGTTTTGTGATATCACAAAACAAGCGTTTTTATAAATCCTCGAAAAACTCCATGGAAGCAACAGAACAGCGACAACAGCGTAAAAAAACACTAAATAGAGTGAAAACCATATGAGAGGCACTTGTCAACAAAAGGTGACAGATCTATCCATTTTACCCATTGAATTGGAACTGGCCCAAACATTAGACTTTTGTCACCTAATTAATGAATCTGCTTCAATGAAGTGGTAAAAATGTTTTCCAATAATTTTTGATGTATAAACATCAGGTATGAGGGTAAATGTCGGCAAATGGGACGGAAATGTGTAAACCGATGTGACATCATAACCCATGCGCATTGAGGAGCAAGCTAATCCAGGATGGCCGCGATTGCAACGACTCAAGAGGCGCTTCTAAAAAGCTAACCGCTAAGGCGGCATTAGATTTTCATGTCCAAGATGTCGATGTATGACATCACATTTACATATCAGTGTTTTGAGTACTAGCAGACTCGCTGCTTGGGAAAGGTCGTTGCATAATATATCTATCTAGTCTAAGTTCAAACGGCATAGAACCCTAAAAGCGGCTGAATCAAATCGACATTGGACATAAGTAGCGTATAATAATTCAATATTGATTTGATATAGTCGCTCGGAGGTTTTTATACCGTTTTAATTCAGGCTAGAATACCATGAACGTAGCTCAGTAGAATCAGAACTCAGAACATTGTAATTGTCCAATGCAGAACCGCTTTATTGCTACTTTGCCTTCTTCGTATTTTCATTAAATCACACTGCAAGTTTGATTTTACTATTCGTTATGCTGGTCACAATACTAAGCTTACTTATTTCTTTATGCACTGATCAATTTATTCATCTTACCGTCGAAAAAGTTATGTACCCCAATTATTGATCTTTCTGCCACTGTATTCAAATGAAACAATTTCCATCAAACGACTTATTGATATTTAATCATAGACGTGATTCTGGCATCCATTTCCCGGAAAATTTTTTAACGAGTTTCTTCCGCACACTGTTTACAAAACCAACTTAATAATTTTATGAATTAGCCCACTACTCCTATATAATAATTATAATTGTTCTTAACAAAGAACTCAATATCTTTATTCCGACACATTATACAAACAGTTTATTTATTATATCGTTTTATTTTTCACTCATTAATTTAAATACCACCAATATATATATTTACAATTTTTATTTAAATAGCTACTGCTACAGCAAACACTATTATTACTATTATTATCATTACACATACATCACAAAATACAAACACCATCACATACATATTCTTTCTTGGTATAGATTAATGAATAAATGTTAAACAACGTTTAGTTTCGACATTGATTCGTTCATTATATTGAACTTTTTCAAGTATATTATCTAAAGTGGCACAGTAGCACAATAGCATTAAAACTCAAAAACAGAAAAGGCATACAATCAAAATTTATAATTCGATTATTCGATTATTTATTGTTAAACACTTTTTGCTCTATCTCTTAAAGGAAAGTGGTGGGGGGGTGTTCAAACATTTTCGGAAATAAATGTCAATAACAAAATGGCTGAACGGATCTTAATAAGCTGGAAATCGTTGAAAAGGGCTTTTCTTAGGCTAGCAACTGTGCATTGAGTGGGGTCATTGCGATTTCTTTCCTAGCCGTATCGTATAGAGTGGCCTCGGAATACTTCCCGAATATTCGTGATAGATTGGAGATTATATATAAGCAGACCTAAGGCGAATGTTAGGCAGTTCAGTTCAGTTAATCATTGAGTGTTGAATAGATATTAGTGGTGAAGTTATAAGAGTAGTATAGAGTGTTAAATTGTATACAGTGGTAGTGAATAAAGAGAATATTAGTTGTAAATAGCAAAGTTGTAATTCTGTTAAGAACCCACGGGAAAAACGTAACATTTGGTGTCAGAAGTCGGATTGTGAAGGGACCGGACTTGCGAAGTATTTTTCGAGGAAAGAAGAGGTACAAGTACGTCAACGAGACCGTTTGATTGGTGGATTCTGGTAAGAGTTTATAACATTCTATGGTCAATACAAGGCAACAAACGGCAGAAATGGAGCAAATTAATAAAATGTTGGCTGATTTCATGGAAAATCTAAATGCTGAGAGACAAATAGAACAGGACCGGCTGCAGAAAAATTTTCAAGATCAAGAAAATAAAAAGCAAGCGGATCGGGAAGAGGATGAACGTAAAAGGCAAGCAGAACAGGACCGGCTTCAGAAAATTTTGCAAGACCAAGAAGACAAAAGACAAGCAGAACAGGACCGGCTTCAGAAAATTTTAAAAGACCAGGAAGATAAAAGGCAAAAAGAACAGGACGATCGGCTTCAGAAAATTCTGCAAGATCAAGAAGATAAAAGACAAGCGGGGCGGGTGTTGGCTAAAGAAGATAAAGCCCCAGGATCGTCTCCATAAAAAGCCTAGGAAAAGCCGCCGACAGGAAAGATCAACGGAAGAGCCATAACAATTACTATTCACACTGGTGCGGCGGTATCTTTGATAAGGTCCAACAGAGTGAATAGAGTAGAAGTTCTACCCATATCAAAGAATGTAGTTTTACGTACAGTTACCGGTGAGACACCTGAAGTACTTGGGGAAATGGATATCGAACTTCAACTGGGCCGAATTAAACTACACCACACAGTGTTAGTCGCCGACATCGAGGACGAATTTATTTGGGGGATGGATCTCATCGGTCAACATGGATTCTCTTTTGACAACAAGCTTAATCTTCTGAAGTTTGGCACCGAAGAGTTCGTCCTCAACAAAACAGACGATGGCACACCGACTAAAGTAGTGGCGGCATGTACTGTCAGAATAAGCGGAAATACCGAGCAGATAATTTTTGGGAAATTGGAGAAGGATTTTGGAGGCTGCATCGGACTTATCCAACACCACGATTTGCCTTGCAAACACCTCGTAGGCAAAGCACTAGTCAAAACCGACGGCGAAATACCGATAAGGATAGCAAATATTTCATCCAATTCCATCAAAATCAATAAAGGAGATGTAATAGCCACTTGCGAGCCGGTGCAGTGGGTAACCAGTTGCGAAACGCAGTCAGAAGTAACACCCTCAACATCACCTAAGGAAGTCCTAGAACATTTCCAGAAGTCGTGGCAACATCTGTCTTCCGAAGAACTGAAGAGAGCTACACAATTTATCAAAGAGCAGAGTACAGCCTTTGAAAAGAAAAATGGCAATACTGGAAGAACGAACATCATAAAACATAAAATCGACACTGGGAGTGCTCACCCCATACGGCAGCATCCTCGAAGGTTATCAGTGACGAAGCAGCAAGAGGTTACCACATTAGTGGATAAAATGCTTGAAGAT
>JAEQML010073495.1:0-14931 GCA_016904865.1 Pissodes strobi | reverse complement strand
CTATTGGTCAAAAGAAAGGTAAGGTCTATATAAAATACGGTTTTGTCTGTTTGCCGATATTCGTATATTTACTACAGGAGTCTACCAGTAAAAACCGTGCGGGAACCTATTTTTCGAATAGATTCATTCCACCGATTTAGGTTCCATTCTTAGGTTATAATTCAGAGGCCAAATGAAAATTATGAATAGGTTTGAAATTTCGATATCGAAAAATTAAGGTTTTCCTAGGCTCCGATCGGCAAGCCTATCGGCGGTAGGTTCCCGACGAGGTCGGATTCGAACTCGGGATCGTCTCTAACCCCCTAACTCAAATTTCAGCCCTCCAAGTCGAACGATACTAAAGGTCCCTATTTAGGGGCCCCTAGGAGACTTAGGGACTTGATTTCTTTTTTCAAGAGCGTTGAGGCCGGTCCCCTCTGTCCCTCTACCGAATATGACCTCGCTAGCTCGAAATTTATTTAAAAAAAACCCGTATGAGCCGGATTTTTAATAGGCTCCAAATACAAAAAAAAACCGTCCTCTAATTATAAAAATATGTCCGGAAGGGTTTTTTCTCGAATTAATATTTAGGGGTCAAAAACGCCGATTTTCTACTTTCGAAAAGTTTGGGCATCTGTTTTGGGAAGTAGGAGCCACGAATCGAAAATCGCCGAAATTACTTTTTAAGTCTCGTTCAACATTTTTGGTTTCTCTTTCAACAAATTTTTTTACCTCGTCCGTCTCCTACCGCGAAACCCTACTGGCATCGTCGAAAACTTCCCGATCCTATTTACAGCCGATTATCTGCAAGAAATTTTTTGGGTGACTAAATAGGCTCCGGTAGGATCCCAAAACTTTTTCGCGTTTAAATCATTCCGGTCCGAACTACTACACCCGGTCATTGATTTCGACCCAAAAATAAACTGTCTTTCTTCTGGAGCCTACACGGTAGACCCCACGGTCCCCTACTACCAGATTCGGTCTTTCCCCGAAACTCAAATTTGAATTACTCTGTATATGATTTCCTAGAAAACATTTAGAATTCCAAAGCAATTCATAGAAATACGCTCGGGAATACATAAGAGTACAAGGAGTGCATAGAAATACATATGAATACATAAGAATACATAGGCATACGTGGGAATACATGAGATTACATAAGAATACTTGAGATTACATGAGGCGTGTACACCGGAATACATTGGCGGTTTACCCCTCGAATCTAGCTATCTGCGAGAAACACCGCGCGTCAGTGTGGCATTTAATGATCCTTTACACAAATAGTGCACTATGTAAAAATCGACCTCTCCTATTGGTCGATCCATCTCGTATTACGATATGTCTGCGTGATGCAATCGATTTCTGTCAAGAGCTCACGTGGTGTAGAGGTTTAGATCGTTGGGTCTCACCTGGAAAACGCGGGTTCGAACCCCGTTGCTTTTTTTATTATTTTTTTAAAGATTATATTTCTAAACAGCTTTTTTTCTTGATTTTGGGTGTGTCTTGGGTTAGATTGGGTTAGCACCTGGTTAGTTTCCTTTTCTTGAGCCCTCGTAGCGAGCGAAGCGAGCGGAGGGCCATGCGGATCGACCAATGGGAAAGGCCGATTTTTATATAGTGCACTATTTGTGTAAAGGATCTTATAATGCGTCAGTGTGTCATTCATGTGTCCAATAAAGTTATTGTTTATTTACTCTAACTAAGTCTAGTTTTTGGCAATATTCTTAATTCCGCTAGATTACGCATTAGTTTTAGGGTTTAGTTTTGTTGTTACCTATAAGAAACCCTAGTTTTGGCCAATAATACTTGTTTTCTACAGTAGAAAATTGGAAAGGTTTATGTTGGAAGTATATAGATCGTTTAATTTCTTTCTTACATTTTTAAATAAAGACTTTAAAATCCGTTATGTTGTTTTGTTTTGATTGTAATTGTTTTTTCTAATTTAAGTAGACACTAAGCATAAGTATAGTTTTGAATTTCAAACATATATTTTTTAAATTTCAGGAAATTTAGTTGGAATCCATTGTGGGGTCTAATGGACCTCAATGTTCAGTTTATGTTACAAAAAATAACAGTGCACTTGAAGGCTTAAGAGCTAGATAAATAGAGATAATAAAGGCGACAGTTCATTTGTTTTTTTTTTCAATATTTTTATTTTTTTTTGCTTCAAAAGAAGTAATATATTGGGCGACGTACACAATATAAGACTTTTATCTTTGTTTTGAATGCTAATTGCTAAGAAATAATTTAGACATATATAAGCACGTTTAACTAAAATGAAATGGAAATTCAAAATATGAGGTTAAATATATGGCATTTGAAATTAGTTGTATCTATCTTATCTCGATCACCGAAAACGAGAAGCAAAATAAAATAGGTAAATTTAAATTGATTGGGGCGACAAAACACTGACGCATTGTATTCTTATGTAAAAGTATCTCTCAAAAATTCGCATAATAAAACAATTTTTGTTGAAAATGTGAGCTATAGAACTAAATAAGACGCAACGTTTTGAACGCAAATATTTAATTTCAATAAGCAAATTTACAGTTGACAAATGAAGTAAATAAATATGAAGTTCAACGTCCTGTGCTATGAAATAATAGTTATTTATGCAACAAGTGTGTAAAGTGAATCTTTTTTTATGAATGGGAATATTGTCGCATGAGCCGTAGGCGAATGCGACAATCCCATGAATAAAAAAAGGGTACTTTACACATGAGTAGCATACAAAATTTTTTCTACTATCGAAAAATATATGAAAAAATAAAAATAATGTTATATTACTTTACGCACTAGTGCGTAAAATAAATTATTTTACGCACTAGTGCGTAAAATATATTATTTTACGCACTGTCCTAAACGTCAAAAAATATGTCAGTAAACGTCAAAAAATATGTCAGCTTTACTTTACGCACTAGTGCGTAAAATACCTTACTTTACGCACTGCACATTAAAAAGGCGTTTATTACGAATCTTAGAGAGTGCGTAAAGTGAGTATTTTACGCACGGTAGTAGAAAAATACAATTATTTTAAATAATTTATCTTGAGTAATAACATACGAACGTAAATCGCAAATAATACCAACATTGTTTTTGGTGAAGAATGAACCGGCGTCAATTGGGAAATTAAGTTAAGTGGAAATAAAAAGGAACATTTTCCGGATTTAAGAATTTTGATAATCTAGAGGATTTAAAAAGAATACTCATTAATTAAAATCCCATGAAAATAGCTTCGGTTACATCACCCATACTTAAAAATTGACTTAAAATGTGGGTTCATTTTCTCTTATATTAGTAATATCAAAAATATATACAAATGTCCTTGAAAATCGAATTCAGTTCAGTAGTTATTTTATTTGGATGATATTTTTTAATCTGTTTTAATATGGCTTTTCTAAAAACGTTCTCTCCATTGAGTGATCTCAATGAATTTTGAGTGCATTGGGAGGAGTCATCGAAGGTATCTCGCACGCCCTCATAATTAATAATATACGAAGACCTGGTTTTGGTGACTTCAATATGCGCTGCTATAGCCTTATTCTAACTAGTAGATCGCAGATAACACTTTACCTGAAATTGGGTCAAAACATTTACTATAAGAGGCGCTCGCAGAAATTAACAAACCGGAAAGTATTGTAAAACGGGATTACTTTGGTACCCGAGGTGAGATAACTTTAGCACATGCATCATTATGAGCATGTAAAAATCGACCTCTCCTATTGGTCGATCCATCTCGTATTACGATATGTCTGCGTGATGCAATCGATCTCTATCAAGAGCTCTCGGGGTGTAGAGGTTTAGATCGTTGGGTCTCACCTGGAAAACGCGGGTTCGAACCACGTTGATTTTTTTTCTTTTTTAAAGATTATGTTTCTAAACAGCTTTTTTTCTTGATTTTGGGTATGTCTTGAGTTAGATTGGGTTAGCACCTGGTTAGTTTCCTTTTCTTGAGCCCCCGTAGCGAGCGAAGCGAGCGGAGGGCCATGCGGATCGACCAATGGGAAAGGCCGATTTTTATATAGTGCACTATTTGTGTAAAGGATCTTATATTGCTCATTATGATACTTTTTTCTAATTTCTAATTATTTTTAAGCGCGCTGGTCTTAAGGGTGAATACTTTGAAGTATCGGAATATCGGGTTTTAACATCTGCTTAAGAAAGCGAGATATAGCGTTGGTGAAGATAGAGATACTCTAGGAGCCAAAAAGAGCGTGTGCCACGACCAGATGAATGCAAGTAGAGAGCGAGATATAGCGTTGGTAAAGACAAAAGGCGATAGAGTAATGTGTCGTAGAAATCTGTCGGAGCAAGAAAGAGAGGGTTGCCGTCAAATAATATTACACCTATACAGTGTGTCCAAGATTTGGCTTACATGTATTGCTATCTCGAGAACCGTAAGAGCTAGAAAGATGGTTAAATTAGGAAAGTTGCAGAGAATTTTGTGACAAATTCGGTCCCGCCGGAAAACTTAAGCTGTGATCAACGGTTTCTCAGATAATTAGGAAAAACCAAAAACGTGCATTTTCGATTTTCCTGTATAACTCACTAAATTCAAAAGCTATGTTTTTAAAAATAATACATTGTTAAGACACTTTTTTAAGAGATATCTGGTGAAGTCAAAAATAAAATCCCAGCTTCATTTGTTTTCGAGATACATCCAGGAAGTTTTTAATTTCTTATGGCCGCCATATTGGATTTTTTTATTTTTAGAAAGAGCTTGTCAAGAGCTTACAAACGATGTATCACAAGCCTAGGTTATTATTTTCTTTAACGTCTTAAAAGGAAAATTACTGTTTTTCCCGTAGTGGGCTTTGATTACACTTGGGGGCCATAATCAAACAAAAGAAAACTATGTAAAATCATGAACCAATAATCTTCAGATTGTTTCGCTTTTTATTTTTAAGTACCTGTTTTTAAAGACTATTCATTATTCTGATGGCTAGTTATTGTTACAATAATTATTAATCATTAGGTAATAATTACTAATTAATAATTGTAATAGAATAGAGACATACTAATATTAAATTAGGTAAATTAAGAACATTTTAATAAACAAAAATTTAAAAGCTATAAAACATGTCTGCCTCCATTTTCCAGACATTTTTCGCACTGCGTTAAAACTTTCCGAGAAGCTTTTCTTAAGGTGTTCCTGTTGATTCTGGCAAGACAATCTCTTATCCTGCCTTTCAGCTCCTCTCGATTTTCTGGCGGAAAATGTTCGTATACCTCATTTTTGACGTATCCCCATAAAAAAAAGTCGAGAGGTGTAAGGTCTGGTGACCTCGCCGGCCAAGCAATGCGACTATTATTAGCTATAATTTTATTGCCGAACGTAGCTGTAAGAACCTCCATCGCTTCTCTGGTACTATGGGCTGGACACCCATCTTGTTGAAATCAAATGTTTCGGAATTCATTAGGTGGAAAGATGTTTCTAATAGCTGGAATAACTTGTTCTTGTAATAATTGTAAATATCTATGGCCAGTTAATGTGTCTTCAAAAATGAATGGACCGATTAAGTGTTTATCTAAAGTACAAGAGGCTAAATTAATTTATGAGGCCCTAACAATAGGATGGTATTCCAAATTACCTATAATGCCACACCTTACATTAAATCCAAATCGTCTTTGTAACCGTCTTTCTTCTAAATTGTGTGGATTTTCTGTACTCCAGTGGTGGTGATTATGTTTATTAAATATTCCGCAGTTTGTAAAGCGTGTTTCATCAGTCCAAACAACTTTAAAGTGAAAATGTGGACATTTATTACTAAACCATTCACAAAACCTGATCCGCCGAACAAAATCATTTCCATGAAGACCCTGAACTATCCGAGGTTTGTAGGGGTGGAAGCGATGTTTTTTTAGTACTAAACGTGCAGTAGATTTCGAAATTGTTGTTTGTTCTTCAATTTTTCTTACTGATGTTGTTGGGTTATTCCTGACATGTCCCATGATAAGTGCATTTCTTTCTTCATTTTCTTTCGTATACGCCTTGGGTTTAGGTTTTAAAAATGAACCATAAGCTAATAAATTAGTAACTATGAATCTAAAATGCCTCTCATTTGGTTGGGGTCGCTCCGGGAATTTTTCTTCATATGTACGTGCTGCAGCTTGTGCATTTCTATTTGATTTAAAATAAATTTCTAACATATCAAAATTCTCTTCGTTCGAATAATTCATCGCCATACTAACAAGTAAACTTTAAAAATACTTGAAAATACAATTAAGGTAAATAATTTGACAAAAATTCAACAAGGTTTATTATTGCCATGCAGTTTCTTTTGTTTCATTATGGCCACCAAGTGTAACCAAAGCCCACTACGGGAAAAAGAGTAATTTTCCTTTTAAGACCTTAAAAAAAAGTAATAACCTAAGCTTGTGATGCATCGTTTGAAAGCTCTTCACAAGCTCTTTCTAAAAATAAAAAGATCCAATATGGCGGCCATAAGAAATTAAAAACTTCCTGAATGTATCTCGAAAACAAATGAAGCTGGGATTTTATTTTTGACTTCACCAGATTCCTCTTAAAAAAGTGTCTTAATAATGTATTATTTTTAAAAACATAGCCTTTGAATTTAGTGAGTTATAAAGGAAAATCGAAAATGCACGTTTTTGGTTTTTCCTAATTATCGCAGAAACCGTTGACCACAGCTTAAGTTTTCCGGCGGGACCGAATTTGTCGCAAAATTCTCTACAACTTTCCTAATTTAACCATCTTTCTAGCTCTTACGGTTCTCGAGATAGCAATACATATAAGCCAAATCTTGGACACACTGTATGTATGTATACAGCAAAAGAAGTTTCACTTCTGGTATGTGGTCCACAATAATTTTTTCATAATACCTCTCTGAAAACTGTCATTTTCGACGTCTCTGTAGGGCAAAAAGAAGTAAGTCTTTCCGGTGCGACGGCACGGGAAAAGTTTTCCGTTCCCTAATTTTAAGTGCTAAATTGGCAGTTATTTAGTCACAAATAAGCATAAAGTATAATAAATTGGGTTAAAATTATACAGCGATGCGGTCTACATTAATCTAGTACATTTAAGCGTTTTAATTTTAAGTAAAATTATATTATTTATTCTCATCTTACTTCTCACAAATACATCAAAATTAGCTGCCTATTCAATTACAATAAAGCATACAAACACATTTCCATAGCAACGCTTGATGAATATTAGATACCTGTGTCTTGCTTGTCTTGCAAGTTTGGCGTTTGCTCACATTTTAATACAAAATGTATTATGACATGATTTTGAATACGTAAAGTTATAATAATTGTATGTTTATGTTTTGATTTCAGAGAGGTATTATGAAAAATATCGTTCATTACACGTCCAGAAACAGCTTTTCCGATGTTTGCATGACTTCCGTTGTTCGGCAACGCCTCACACCAGAAACTGCGCGCAGTTGGTAATGAAATATACTAATAATTTTATTATATTTTTTTCAGTTAATTCTCTTTTTGCGGTTCTAAGGCACTAAAAATATTACGCAGTTATCAAAAATAGCTGGAAAGGCAGACTTACAGCATCTATTCTCCTACTTAATTAGAAGAGGCAATAGCTCCAATTAGCAAGGGCGCATTATAAGATCCTTTACACAAATAGTGCACTATATAAAAATCGGCCTTTCCTGTTGGTCGATCCGCATGGCCCTCCGCTCGCTTCGGTCGCTACGGGGGCTCAAGAAAAGGAAACTAACCAGGTGCTAACCCCTACTAACCCAAGACATGCCCTAAACCAAGAAAAAAACTGTTTAGAAACATAATCTTAAAAATAAATAAATAAAAAGCAACGGGGTTCGAACCCAGGCCGTCCACGTGAGACCCAGCTGTATAAACCTCTACACCACGAGAGCTCTTGATAGAAATCGATTGCATCACGCAGACATATCGTAATACGAGATGGATCGACCAATAGGAGCGGCCGATTTTTACATAGTGCACTAGTTGTGTAAAGGATCTTAAAACGCGGCTCAGGCACAGGCGCTTCGACGCTACAAAATTTCTCAAGGAACTCTTCAGAATAGGATATTCAAAACAGTTGGTCATTGGAAATTATTTACCAGAGAGGAAGGGGATTTATCCACAAACACTCTTACAACAGTGAGCAATTGGAGATTTTCTTTAACAAAGGTCCACAAATACTTGGAAAAGCGGGGTCGTAATGTGAAGGAGTTTAGCAATAACATACCTGGATCTGATTTTGTTAACCATTTCATATCTCGCAATAATTTAAGTGGCCGTTTAGTTTCAAATATAAAACGTGCGAGCGCAACTGTGGACGCGAAATAAATTAACGCTTTTTTCGCCAATATAGAAAATGTGCTACGAGTAGCAGATCCCGCATTGGTGTTCGATTATGACGGGATGAACATTCATGACGCAAAAATATAAATATATAGAAACAGTATTCAACAGTATGTCAACATGCTGAAGGCATTCTATCGCCCCTATGGTGGTTTACAAGTCTGGTAACCTATATAAAAATTGAACACATTGTGTACCCCAAGAAACTATTTATATAGCAAAAGCGGGTGGTTCGATATGGCACATCTTAGGCAAATCGACCGCCCAGGCTAAAAAATCATCATATCAGACAATTTAGCATCGGATTTCTGTGCTAAAGTCCTAAAGTGATCCTAATGCGAAGCTAACAAGATCTATCTTACACCACTACTCTCTAACAGAGCACGTCTTTGATGCAGTAACTGGATGTGGCTGATTTTTGTGCCTGTTAAGAAAAAATGGCGTCAAATTTTGTGCAAGCGGTGCAAATAAGGCAGGTCTCCCCCTAGTGAGTTTATCTCAAAAGAACTATTGTTCTTACTTACCTTTTTGGCAAGGCTATGAGCTGGAATAAATCCTAACGTTGCCAATAACCTGGTCTCAGGCTTCCACACAATTGGTCTTAGTCCTTTTGAGCCAAACGAATTTCCAAAAAAAATTTCCAATCGTGAAATTGAGTTAGCAAACCGTGAAAACCTAAATAACAGTGTTCTTGATCTTTTGTAAGAAATGCGTGGAGCGAACAAATAAATAGTTATTTGAAAACGTGGAAACGTTTAGATCCCGGCAAAGCTATAGCACCAGATGAAGCAGGCAGGACATCAACTAGTAGAAGAAAGCGAAGAAGTCGAACTTGAACAGCAGAGAAATGGAAGAGACAGATGAATTTTGAGAAGAAGGATAAACACAAAGAAAAAAACAATTTAATCACTGCCAGGAGTATCTGGTAAAAAACGTCCACGTAAAATCGCCGAGAAAAAAAATTGAATGCGCTTATGGAATACACACCAGAAGTGAAAGTTCATCCGCACAGACGAGAGAACAACCTCAACCTCTCAATATATCAAAAAATACAGAGAAATTTAAAATTCGTCCCTGAACACATTGAGCGCCATGCACTCTGTTCTCAGGTAAATCGTCTTCCACCTGCCTGAAAATTACGAAATCAGAGTCGACTCGTTTTCACTTTCTTGATTATTAGATCAATATAAAGCCATATGGGCGTTGGGTTCCGAAAATAATGTGGAGTTATTGGAATAATATGGACGGTCGGATATTCGAATTTGAACATAATATATAATATATAACTCGTTTTGTTGATAGCTTGTTTTAAGTAATATTAACTAAATAAAATCGTTTTATATCTGTTTATATAATTGTGGATCATGTACTTTCTTCACGGTTTCACAAATTAAACTTTCTGTCAAAATAAACGAAACATGATAAGTGTAACATCGTTTGGAAATTGTTGTGATTTGATTTAACAACTGATTTTCTAACGAAGCAGCATGTTTTTTAGATATTTAAAGTTTGTTTCGTTAAGTTTATGCATGGGGTAATCCAAACTAACCCAAACTATCTTGCGTTAACTATGAGATTTTCACATTATTTGGGCAAAAAAAGTAATGGAGAAATTGACATATCGGGACGTAATTACTGCCCTATGATAAAGTCGGAATTATACCCATTTTTTTAATGACGTCATTTTTGTTTATCTTCGTTTAGTATATTCCAAACGGCAGTGACAACAAACTTTTGAAAAAAAATGTTGTCCGATGATTCTTCATTTATTTTATATACTTGGTTATCACTCTCAATCAAAAACATTGGTTTAACAACTTGTTGTCGAAGGTTATTTCGAAAAGTTTTAAATAATGCCGAGATAAAGATATAATAAGTATAATGAACAATCGCAGCTGATAATTTTAAATATATTGGCTTTTTTCAACTGGAAAAGAAACAAGTCCGAAACGGAATCGCATTTCTAATTGAGAATGTGATACAGCGAGCCACAGATGCAACAAAATTGAGCCGAACAACAATCGCAAATACAAAGAAGAATGGGATAAAATCAGACCAGGACCCCAGATAACACACTGCAATTCAATGGACGACTTATGATGTTTGTTACTGGACATATGGCATATCTATTGGATATCCACAATTTGTCCAAGGGACATACAATGGAGGTCCATTGGACTATACAATCGACACACGCATGGATATCCTTCTGGGTTCCAACTCTTGTCCATAGGGGTTACATATTGGGATACATTTTGGACATGTTTTATTAATAATTTATGCTCGATTATATAGGGTTATTTTTTAAGGCTAGAGTTTCTGAATCATTAAAAATTCTAATCAAAAGTTTAAAAATATTTCTACAAACGTCAAAATTGGCAGGTTGTAAATTTCCTTAAATATATTATACATTATAAAATACTTATTTGGAATCAGAGAAAAGATCCTTTAATATATACAGGATGTTCTATAAGAAAATTGTCAACCTGCAAAATGATAAATTTGGGAAAAAAACTTTTGTATTTAATTATCTTTTCTAACTTTAGAAGTACTTAAATCCTCTAGGGGGAGCTCTTGAAATATAAAAAATTACCCTGTTTAATAAAATAAAGCACATAATATACAGAATTCAACTAAATATTATTTATTTAAATGCAACATGTTAAAAAGTTAGGCGTAGAGGTTTTTTTTTTCACAAGCACAAACAAGGGCCAAAGAACAACGTAAAAATAACACGCCCGGTGGCGTTGAACAGTCACCATAGATCACAGAAATAATAATAATTATGCACTGGCACTGGCACTAGTTATATTTTATCGGATACCCACAAAGGAATGCAACTTTTAAAACAATCAAATTATCCTAATAATAATTTGATTAGGAATAACAAAAAGATAGGATATGAAAATTGCACGTCTGTTCCCTCCCACGCGCCAAATGACATTTGACAAGTGACATGCATGAAATACGATCTAACGGCGTATTCGAATGGTGAAAGTGGTTAACAACAAATATGGTTTCATCTTTGTTTAACAATAAGAAAAAGAAAATAATACCAACCGAAAATGGAACACAACTAGTCATTTGGATTAATTTGACTGCTGCGGGATAAAATAAGGCATTGTTGGCATATGTTCACGTGATCTTCCAATTGAAATTACAAACAAGAACGCTTGGCACATGTGATCGAACATGTAATATTTTCCCTTGTTCCTAAACGTAACAAGGAACAACGCAAAGTCGCAGATGAGGACGCCCTGCTTGTTATGTTGTATTTCTATTTGTTTACCTTAATTTTTTTGGTTTATGATTTGGATGGTGAAAGGTTCCTTTCACTCTCCATAATTTATGAAAAGCGAATTAAAAAATTATTTAACCGATTCATTCAAGAGGGTGCCAAAACCTTGTTTTGTTTTAACGGTTTTAACGACTTTTTGGTAAAAATTGGGCGTGGCACCCTCAAAATTGTCCGCCCTCGACGGCCTAGCCTGGGCCTACGGGTGCCACTGCGGCCTTATCTACGGTTCGCCGTAGAGACAAAATCCTGTCTACGTCCATGATTGCAGCCTAGATTGATTTTAATTTTTATTAAAAATTATTATTACTTCTAAGTCCAACAAAAGGATATAGTTTGGACAGAGAGAAGCGGCTATACATTGGCATTCTAAAAATGACTCACCAATGGATATCCATTTTGGACTTATGAATGTACTGGATGGTATTTGGACCTATATCGGATGTCCAATGGACATAAAATAAACGGCTGTACATTGACACGCCACAATGCCAATGGATGTTGATTTTTTGTCCATGAATATACTGGACGGTATTTGGACAAATTTCGGATGTACTATGGACATCGTGTGCTATCTGGGATTATGCTTCCAGTATGTCTTCCAAACAAAAGATCGCAAAAACCAAAATTACAAAATATTTGAAAAATATAATTCGGGACACAATTTATTCTATGTACGCCAAAAAAGAATATGTAATATTGGCAACAATAAGACAAAAGTTCAGGGGAAAAATTTAATATTTTGAGTTTTCCATCGACTCCTTAAGAAGATGGATCAAAAGTATAGGATTCAAAAGGAAAAATCAAATAGAAAATATTTGATAGACTTGCCAGAGATTAATCATAAAAGAATCATTTTTTTAAGGGAGTATATCAAAAATAGAAATTTAGATCCGGAAAGTTTTACTCCAGTTTTCATTGACGAGACGGGGATCTTTAGCAAGGGATCATTTCTTAGTAGCTGGCAAGATGACACCAAGCACACGGATTCAAGAAAAAACAGTGAAGGTAAAAATATGTTGTGATCTTTTTAGATTTTTTTTTAAATAAAAACTGGTGCCTTGTAAATCTTCATAACCATTCATACCGTCTGTTCCATATTTTTATCAACTTATAAAAGAATAAAAAAAATTGAAAGTAGGTCTAATCGGACAGTTTGAAAGCTATGGCCCTTCAAAGACCCCTCGCGAATTTCTCAAAAAATCGCTACAACGCAATATAAGCAATATATAGCCTAGGAATGCAAAATATTAATTTGACTTACTTAAGGATTCATTACTTATTAATTTTATAAAATTTATGTTCTGGTAGAATTATTTCGAATATTGTTGATTTTTAAGAGAAACTGAGTTATCTTTTATTTTTTAAGATCATCGTGATATTGCGGTCCACGTCGAACCAAAGATGGCTTCATCGAGGGCGCGAATTTAATATTCAAAAGTGGGTTAAAGACGGGAGATTATCATGACAATATGAACAGGAAAAACTTCGAAAACTGGTTTAAAACTCAACTGGTTCCAAACGGACTGTAACGGACCCTCACAACCGTGAATCATCACATCGAATCAGAAAAATGTAAATGTTCCAATAGAGACCTGCGACTTGATCCTAATTTATTTATTCACTCAAAAATTACATTTCCAGATGAAATAAGCCTTTGCACTGACTACATTGCGGGCGTTTTTGAGCTTCTTGCATTAGAACACTTTAGAGTAAAGGAAAATTGGTTAATTTAAACAGTATAATCACGGATCGGATCACAGGGGAGGCAACACGGGGCAAAAATGTTATTTTTTAAGGCTACTAACCATTATATTAGTATAAATGCTTTAAATTTAAATCGCTACCGGTTGACCAACGACGACAGTTTATTACTACAAATAAATTATGTTATAAATGTTTTTCATCTCACTTTGCCCAACATTGTAGCACGGGAGGATGTCCCATTTGCAATGGGAGTCATAACACTTTACTTTTTTACTTCATACCTCAAGGGGCCAAAGCGGTGGTCAAAGCAATGACAGTAAGGGTTATGTAAACGGGAATGATACTAAAATGCAGGTGAAGTCAAGTAGAAATAATAAAGAAACTCCTGCAGTTCAGGATATGGTTACTGTAAAGAATAATCATAACTCCACGGGGGAGGAAAATAATATTAGTGATTATAGCGTAATTCAATCATTGTTAGCAATGACACACGGAAGGTTAAAGTATGTTATATTAGCTATGGCACAGGTATTTCTTTTGGATATAACGGGAAAATTAGTTAGTGCCACTGCGTTGCTCGACCTCGACACAATGTTCATTGATAACCAGTAACCACAGACTTAGTAGAAAGGTTAAAGCTGGATTTATAGATTGACATAACATAAGCATAGCATAAACATAAGAAGTTAAACATTCAAATTTAAGTCCGGTAATTTATAGATCGACATAACATAAGACACAAACATAAGCTTGATATAAGAAGTTGACCAACTTTCAACTTCTTATGCTATGTGCTTATGTTCGACCAATGAAAACACAGAATTTTAATTGTGTTTACCTTTTGAGAGAATGACAGATGCGATGTTCAATAAAGTTTGTTGTTTTGGATTTTTGAATGCTTGTTCTTTTTGAGAATAGTAAGGATTTATTTAAATTAATATACAAGACTCTATAATATACAAATATAAAAATTTAAAACAAAATTATAAAATTTGTAAGGTTAGTATTTGCGATTTACGGCTCAGGCGCAACATAACATAGAGCCTATTTATAAATGGACCATTTCTTGTAATGTGCTTATGCAATGCTATGACTATGCTATGCTTATGTTATGTCAATCTATAAATCCAGCTTAATGTATCCTACCTATAATCGGAACGTTCAAATTTCGGTAATATCTGGTAAAAGGGGCGGTGTGTACTAAAATGATTGACATTGCATTGTCTTTAGGGAATTGTAGAGGTGCTACTCCTGATAATAATCAAATTAGCATATCTTATTCCGTACTCGAGAAATTCGTATCCGAATTACCGCAGGTAGAAATTGCCGTTAATAAATTCAAATTTCCTTCAGATTTACAATTAGCAGATCCTTTATTTAATAAGCAAAAGCCAAATGACATACTTATCGGAGCCGACGTTTATTACGACATGATTACTTCAGGGATAATAAAGTGAGGCAGGGGTAGGGCGTTGCCGGTGTTACAAAACACGCTTCTCAGTTGGGTTATTGCGGGTAGGTTACTTGAAGAATCTATAGGTCTTTTAAGTACAACTGACCACAGTAATAATGCTTCTTTATTGTCAAATTCGTCCGAGTTAAATAAAATTATGGAAATACTCTCGAGGCTCTCCTTGCGGAAA
>MU195702.1:3277-14932 GCA_016904865.1 Pissodes strobi | reverse complement strand
CTCGTTAATTATTTTTCAATCTCCAAAAAGCACGTCTCCCTTAGTGTAAATAGTCTTAGATTATCTTTTAAGACAACCAAACTTTAAAGTAGGTTGAATGGATGTAAAAAGTTTAAAAAGCTGTCAAAATAGATTAAATCAGTGGCGTGTCATATGTATGTATCGTGAATAACTAGTAATATAATTACATATAAACATTTTCCTAAATAGTCCATTTAGAACAACACATATATTGTTCAAATTACATAAAACAAATGCTTAAAATTAAAAACTTCAGTAGATTCTGCCAGTGGCAGTCTAGAGTTCTTGGCCTGTTAGGGACTTGCATAGCACGGACTGTTATGAACGACTTGAAAATCTGAAACTTAAAAGGATTGCACGTCAAATACTGTTTTGTATTTTAAAAATAATATACGAATCAGAGTGTACAACATAATATATAATAGGAAAAATTACTTACAATCAAAATTAAAGTCCACACAGCATCTATGGGAAATAATCTTTTCAGCGGGTTGCATTAAGTTGCTGCAAGACTGTCCCTGGCTTCCTGGCATTGTCCCCTTAAACTCGAGCAGTTTAGCCCGGACTTTCTACAGCTACAAAGCTTCCTACAATCAGCCTTACAATTGCAGATTAACATTTTGAGAATAAATTCCGGAGCTATCGGTTTATTAACCTTAGTTGGCAAAAGAAGCTCCCGGTTTCCTTCATCCCCAAGACGTAGGCTCTAACTCATTTCCCAGCCATTCCCTGGTATTGTCCACATAAACTCGAGCAGTTTAGCCCGGACTTTCTGCAGCTACAAAGCTTCCCACAATCAGCCTTACAATTTCAGGATATCATTTTGAAAATGAATTCCGGAGCTATTGGTTTACGTAGTTGGCAAAAGAAGTTCTCCCTGTTTCCTCCATCCCCAAGATGTAGGCTCTAACTCATTTCCCAGCCATTCCTGAATTTGATGGTATACGCTCGTAAACTATGCTGAGAGGCAGAGTTGTGGAACTTAAAAAAACGAAGCTCATTTAGCGTTTTGACTATCTTCCCTGCCCCATAAAGACCTAAGAGAAACTTTTTCCCGGCAGTGGTGCTGTCATTTCTCTCTGCGTTGGGATTTAGAAAAACGGTTACATTATCCTGTAAGTCCAGTCGCTTCTGTAGAAGTCTATATGTGGACAATTTACCTTTTTTATAAATTGCGGAAGTGATATCGCAACCAGAAACTGCATGGCAAAATATAATAGATTGCGTCATCTTGTCCTGTAATTCACTTATGGCTGTTGTTTTGTTAGGTTTTGCAGCGCTGCCGGGCCTCAACATATAAACATTGTTCATTTTAACTTTAAATAAGAGTAACACCATTAAATCAGTGTCTTCACCAACCAATGTCACCGATTTCTCTATATTTCTTTTTTTCAAGGACTTTTTCTACCATCAATGTATCTCCATCGCCCTCCACATGAAAAACTTCAATACCAGCTGTTTTTAGATCATGGTTTTTTATTGTTTTTATGTATAATGGTTGCCATAATTTCATCAGAAAACAAGATGTCAGAGCAAGTGTTTCTTTCATATCGGCGTAACTGTTCTAGCATTTTCGTAGAAGTGGTTTTATTGTATCCGTCAAAGACCACCATGCATTTTTGTCCATAATGATAACAGACATAATTAACATATTGACTGTATATGACCTTGTAAGTCGCTGAAAATTGCCAAATGATTTGTGAAGTATATATCTTCCATCAATTTCAAAGCAGGTATCTTCGGGAATGGTATATGATGGAGTACATTTTTTATCCAATAATTCAAGAAGTACAGATTTCTTACTTTTTTGGAAGATCCCATTATCCAAAAGAGATAGAGGGTATGGTGCCAACTCATAAGTAAAGCAATATTTGCATACACTATAACACTAACCACAATCAGTACTAACGATTCGAACTGATTTATTACCAAATCTGTCGTTCAGCAATTCAGCATTCAGACGCTAACGGCGGGGCCTACTATATGTAAAAACAAACCGGTTATAATGGGTTGATGTTTCAGACTTTAATTAGAAGTATAAATTACATCTGTAGAGTTTGACCTATTCTATCTATTTTTAAAAACTACTAATAGTCCTAGTAAAGTAAATCGGTGACGTTTACACCATGCTAATTACGTGATTTTTCGGAACCGAAAAATAATTCACGAATTTGGACTTTTGCTGCGCGCCACTGGTTTAATAAAATTATACTTATATATATACCGTTTTATAGAAAATTTTATTGGCTTTAATTTTTATGTCTAGCATTTTTTCCGAAAAATCAAGTGTTCCCGAGATATTTAGCATATAAATAAAAATTGTACCTATTGGGGTGGTTTTGGGGTCGTGTGCACCCTCGGAGGGGTGGGGACTTTTAGTATGTTCAAATTCTAAATATTCCCAAAAAATCAGCTTTAGGGGATTTTGTTCCACGAGCACCATGTAATTGAAAATAACATTCCTGGAGTATAATAGCTATCTTATCCGTCAAATAATTATAATTAATAGTTCAGGTACAAATGATATTAACTAGAATATATCTAAAAATGTCGTGTATATACCAGGTAAGTCAAAAAAGCAATTTTTAACGTACAGGGTGCGTCAAAAAAGTTGCAACAACACTACCAATAGCAAATATACCTATTTCCTCTCAACGATTTTTTTATTAATTATACTTTACGAAAATAAATTAGAAAACAAAACATCAAATACGTACCAGGCAAGTCAAAAAAATTGTTGTTAATATAAAAGGTGAAATGAAAAATAACATTTCTCTGTTAGATTGATTTCTTGCCTTTAGCGCGCTATAGCAGTATATCGATCAGTATTATTCTTCTCAACTTATTAAGCAAATATTTCTTGGAAACATTTACAGTATTCTATAAAAAAATATATATAAAAGCGGCTCTACGGTAAATAGAAAAAGAATAACCAGAGTAGTTTTATTTTAAAACAATTCTTACCGTTATAGAATAATTTGAATATTGACATTATGTCTTCTGTTACCAGCATCCAAAACCGTTTCTAATAAGGTTCTAGCTGGATATTTTACAGTGGCTTCGTATTGCGAGTAACCCAAATACCACAAAACTGGCGCAATATGGGCACACGTTCCTAGTGTCCTTGCACCAGATTTACAAGTACTGTAGTATCTTCGAATTGCATCTTCTTGGTATGCAATGAACAATTATTGATGTTTAATCGCATTGCAGTGGCGCGAGTGAATGCGCAACCTAACTATGTTTTGATTATCCATTAGTGTATCTATTTGAAGTTCGTTATCCGGTATCCTCCGAGTTGTATCTTGAATGTAGGAAGGAGCAAGATTAAGCTGATATATGCCTATAGCAATGTCCCTTAGATAATCCATATGAACACGGAGAAACGCAGGGACGTGATTTTGACCTAGACGTCTCCATCTGCTATTTTTATATCAAAGATTTTCTTGTCCGACTCTTATTTGGAGGTTGTTTATTTCTCTTGACCTTGCCAATATCTCAGAGCTAATTGTGCTGTGGCTCCTTGCATAGCTATAGGTTCCCGATATTTGTTGATAATAGCACCACAGATCCTGTAGAACCTACGGAAAAAGAATAACTAGAGTAGTTTTATTTTAAAATAATTCTTACCGTTATAGAATAATTTGAATATTGGCATTATGTCTTCTGTTACCAGCATCCAAAACCGTTTCTAATAAGGTTGTAGCTGGATATTTTACAGTGGCTTCGTATTGCGAGTAAACCAGATTACACAAAACTGGCGCAACATGGGCACACCATCCTAGTGTCCTTGCACCAGATTTACAAGTACAGTAGTATCCTCGAATTGCATCTTCTTGGTATGCAATGAATAATTATTGATGTTTGATCGCATTGCAGTGGCGCGAGTGAATGCGCAACCTAATTATGTTTTGATTATTCATTAGTGTATCTATTTGAAGTTCGTTATCCGGTATCCTCGGAGTTGTATCTTGAATGTAGGAAGGAGCAAGATTAAGCTGATATATGCCTATAGTAATATCCCTTAGATAATCCATATGAACACGGGGAACGCAGGGACGTGATTTTGACCTAAACGTCTCCATCTGCTATTTCTATATCAAAGATTTTCTTGTTCGACTCTTATTTGGAGGTTGTTTATTTCTCTTGACCTTGCCAATATCTCAGAGCTAATTGTGCTGTGGCTCCTTGCATAGCTATAGGTTCCCGATATTTGTTGATAATAGCACCACAGATCCTGTAGAACCTACGGTAAAGAGAAAAAGAATAACCAGAGTAGTTTTATTTTAAAACAATTCTTACCGTTATAGAATAATTTGAATATTTGCATTATGTCTTCTGTTACCAGCATCCAAAACCGTTTCTAATAAGGTTCTAACTGGATATTTTACAGTGGCTTCGTATCGCGAGTAACCCAGATACCACAAAACTGACGCAACATGGGCACACGTTCCTAGTGTCCTTGCACCAGATTTACAAGTACTAACAGTAGTATCCTCGAATTGCATCTTCTTGGTATTCAATCAACAATTGATGTTCAATCGCATTGCGGTGGCGCGAGTAAATTCGCAACCTAATTATATTTTGATTATCCATTAGTGTATCTATTTGAAGTTCGTTATCCGGTATCCTCTGAGTTGTATCTGGAATGTGGGAAGGAGCAAGATTAAGCTGATATATGCCAATAGTAATGTCCCTTAGATAATTCGCATGAAGACGTTGCAACGCAGGGGCGTGATTTTGACCTATCCATCTGCCATTTCTATATCAAAGGTTTTCTTGTTCGACTCTTATTTGGAGGTTGTTTATTTCTCTTGACCTTGCCAATATCTCACGAGCTAATTGTGCTGTGGCTCCTTGCAAACCTATAGGTTCCCGATATTTGTTGATAATAGCAGCACAGATCCTGTAGAAGTCCCCTAAGTTTGTAATATGGGAGATCGGTATCGTTTCTGAGAAAAACTTAAAATTGTTTGAATATGTCCATTCCTAGCTTCCACAATCCATCGAGATTTAGTTACTAAACGAGAAGCATTCGCTTCCTCTGTAGTCAGTTGTTACTGTCGGGGTTTTAGTTGGCAAGGCATTCTACACTCAATATCCAATTCTTGTCAAAATGTTATGGCATCGCGGTAACCTCGATCGACAAAAAAAATGTCATATTGAAACCAGTTCCGGATTTCTTGAATATCCCTCTGGTATTCATTCCTGAGCATTGAAGCATCATTGTTGCGGGAATCTGAAAAGTATGGCCCTTGGAAATAGGGATATTTTCTATTGGTAGCGTTGTTGCAAATTTTTTGACGCACCCTGTAATTTAAAAATTACTTTTTGGACACTTGCTATATATATACGATATTTTTAGATATATATTCTAGTTAATATCATTTGTACCGGTCCTATTAATAATAATTATTTGACGGAAAAGATAGCTATTAGTATTTTGCTTCATTTTTGTCACACCCTGTACAATGTGAATGGCTAGTATACGTGTTCAATATTTTAAGCATAATTATGGTCATTTCGTAACATATAAGTGACAAAGAAACTGCATTTACGATTTGTGGTATCCTCTCAATACTAAGCCTTATTATTTTACCGCATACCCCAAAATGGGATCTGACAGCCAATATCTCGAAAACCGCTCGAACGATTTCATTGGTATTGATCGGGAACTCGAAAGCAACATCATACCAAAATTTCAGCCAATTTGACCGGAACCACTTTTCCATAAGCTCCCTGCGGGGTCCTTTGGAAAATAATCCAGAATCGGAGAACTTGGACATTTTTCAAGCGATAACCATTTTATAGAAGATTTTGAGGTAATTAGAGAAAGTAATATCAAAATATAGAACACAAAAATAATCCTTGTATTTGATAAAATTATTTTCACTTCGGTCGTGTGGGTTTAAGGACCCACCGTTTTTTTAAGTATTTTTACAAATAAGAATACAACATTTTGCAAGCTCCTTTGTTGCAATATTGATATTAAATATATGAGGCGTAATTATTGAAGTTCAAGCATTTGCCACTGTCGCGCATCAACGTGTATCACCTCCCACCAAGCAGTTGTACGTAGCGAGCTAGTTATTCCAAATTTGATATATTGTCAAGAATGAATAATAAGGTTGTAATTGGTGGTTTTGTGGACTCCCGTTAGATAATTCGTTCTCAGAGCGAAGGAGCGAGTATGTAGGCCTGTTTTATTAAGCTCAGACATTTTAAATATATTTTATTGACACAGAGAAGTTACAAAGTGGCGTTCATACCCTTGATTTACTTTAATGTCAAAATTTGAAATCGAGGACAGAAAGTTATATAACCCCCATGGATCACATTTGATTTCTGGAACCGTTTCAGTAAAGTGCCATTAATAGAAACTTGAAAAACATTGCAAGCTGATATTTGGAGTAGAACAGTGGAATCTTGTTCTTCGGAATATAGGGACTTGTGATTTTTTTAAGTTTTTTTTCGATTTCCTCCAAGGCCTGATGCCTTGGAGGAAGCTGGAGCCATGCAAAAATGTAATCAAAATTGAAGGCAGGGGCAATAGGTTATCTTCTTGGAAGTCAAAACCGTAGATGGTTGTATTTAATAGTGAAAGGTCTTAAATTGAAATTAATATAGGAGAAAGACATATTTGAACCACTAGAATTATTTCTTAGAGGCCCAGTTTTTGTGTCTGCGATTTAGCCTAGCGGCGTTTGAAAATGACTGAGTTTATTATAGTCGAAAGCTATCGATCAATTTTTTCGCAATTCTGATCATTTTGTTCTATGAGCATGTTTATGTCACCACTTGACAGGGAGGACGTTACAAACAGCGGCTTAATTAGGTAAAAGTTTAATGTTATTAAAACTATAGAAATATATCTGAAAGATGGTCGACCAGCAAGATATATCATCATGTATGCGAAATAATCTGCAAAGTTTTCAATAAAAGTTTTGTAAATTATCAAGAATGTGAAAAGTGCAAACAAAGCTTTCATCCAGGCTGCTTCGATGAATCCGTGACGACAAAATCAGCGTTTTGCTAACATATTCCGTGAAACACTCTGTAAATCTAAATGGCCAAGTAGTGGACCATGATGCTCATCTGGAACAAATAATCTGAGAACTGGAATCAAAAAACTATTTTTTAGGAAAAACAACCAGCCCCTAAGACATCTTGGCCATGGCTAAGTTGCTTGGCTTTATAGTCAATCGATTAATAAATCAATCAGGGTTTAAACGTGTCTATTGGAATTGGGAAAATATGCCAAATACAAAGACTGAGTGATGGAAGATGACAGCCGTCATTTAGATATCAATTGATTTAAGCAAGTATATATGTAGTAGCTGAAGACGATACCGACTTGCTCTTCCTGAAAAGTTTCCTTCAAGATATGGCAAAACTTAATGATGCTTAGAAGCAACGAATTATTTTAGATAGTAATCAATCCCGCGAATACACAATACACATAGCCCTACCGTAGTTCCATATTCATCGATAACTTCACATCATGACCTTAATTCAACATTAACTGTGGCAATAATGCAATGTTCAATACTGTCCCAGGAATAACATATGTAGACAATAAATCTTCAGTAGCGTCTAATTTACGATGTAAAGCACACGCAGACTTTGCCAAATCTGCTATCATCTAATAAACATACTACGATTTGCTTTTTGTATTTATGAGTATACCTATATTTGGGTGAATAAGAAATTTAATTTATTAGATATATTATTCAATGACTTTTTTCACCGTAGTGTTATAGTTAACTTTTCTTCTAGAGTTGCAAGCCCTCGTGTATTCCTTTATTACGTAAGGTCCAACCGAAAACCTCAATTCTATTTCAATAGATTTTTCAACGGAATATTAAACGCTTTTACTACTCTATATAGGAATTGTGGTTTTGATTTATTACACTGTGTCTGTCAAAAATCCATTGGAACATGTCTGCAAATATATCTATTTAATTCGTATTATATTATTATTCTCGCATTGACCCATTTCTTATCATAGTGGATATCACCTTTTCGCGTCAGGATATTAAAGTAATATTTTATCCTATTTATATCACTTGTCTATTATCGTATTTTACCTTATTGCTCTCTCAGCTGATGAGCCCATAATCGCAGGCACTTTAATAATCATTTTGTTTAAACAGCGATCTTGAAGGAACTTCCATAATAATTTCATTATGATTTGTTGTAGTTTTATGTTTATAAAAGTATGCTTTTGTTAGGTTTAGAGTTGTTTAATTACACTGATCAGCTGTTTAGTATTTATAAGTATTTTTTTGAGGGGAGTGTGAGGTTGATTCCTAGCACGGACACAAGTTGGTTGTACTTTAGCATTGTCAGAATTAAATGCTTGATTTGTTTATATATGTATATTTACTAGTTTAAGTTGTTTAAAAGTTAAAATAACGTATATCAAAATATTCATATAATGCTAAAGGTTTTTATTTTATTTTCAAGATTCCTATCATAATTTATACGGCCTAGGTGCAGTCTCTGTTTGTTTGGAAATTCGACAAAGATTGAATCTACGACAGGGTCAATGCAATTAATATTATGTCTTTACCGATGTTTTAATATTTTCTGATAATAAAAGCGTAGATAAACTAACAACTACAAAATCATCTGAACTCCCATCGGACTCAATTTTAAACTGAAACCTAAATCCTATTTAACATTTAATTTCTTCAATTTCTGTATATTACATAGCCAAGTTTCATGTTTCATGTTGCTAAATGAACGTTTCGTATTTCAAATTTTACGTGATGTGCGGCTTACCTAATGTTCCCCGTTTCAGTAATTTGTAACACAAATATTCAGCGCAGGGTGGAACTTATTTGGAAGTTATGACATGGAGCAATATTATTTTTACAATAATAAATTATCATCTTTATTTAGTCAAACTTAGCAAAAACAGAATTTTAGAATTTTATTGACACGAAGTCTCATGCTGTTAATATGGATTTAAAAGACATAGTCAAGAGCGTGTTTCTAGTTATTAAATAAGAAAACCACAACAATAATGGTATTTTATTATTTGATCCACGCCGGTGTCATTATGACATATTCAGAATGCTCATTTATATGTCGTTAGGACTTCATAGTTACATTAATTGCCATTATCATGCAAAAAATAAACTTAAAAAAAGTGGGTCGCCACTTTTGTTTACAATTATTCATTATAAAAAAATTAATATCATTTATTTATTTGAGGCATTAATGACAAGTTCTAAACGATTTGTTAAATTAAATTAAGCAGATGACAAGCAAGCTGATTAAAAAAAAAACAAGTTTGATGAATGGCCATCAGTGTCTGCAATGTTACCCTAAATGGCTGCTTGATGGATTTTCCATTTCTTTGCGTCACAAAGAACGTATGAAAGGAAAGTATGATATTTGCTAGGCCACGTAGCTAGATATCTACGAAACACTTCCATAATATTTAAATTTCATGTTATCTTTGATTTCGTAAATGGAATAATAATGTTGAAGCATTGTCCTTCATCTTTACCCTATTGTAGACGCAGATTTTTCAATTCAGTGCGCCTGCAGGCACCTGCAACCCCCACTATCAATGCAACTTTTATACAAATAATAGACGTACTTACTAGCAACTGTATCACTGATATAATTGCGTAGCATAGAATAATATACTCAAAGTCCGAAAGCTTGCTGTGTAGTGGAAAATGATGGAGATATGCCACGAGAACCTTATCACTGCTACTATCTCTAATTCCCATCCCTTTTCACCCAGTTCAAGTTTTACATATGTCGTGATTTCTCGGGAAATAGGGAATCTCGACAACGTTTTATGCATTGCCTTCGAAGGGGGCACTCTCTATATCAGGATCACCTATATAATTATTCTATTTCACTAAAACTGAACGTGTGGCACGAAATTGGATGCCAATAGTGAAGTTGCCAAAGTCAAAAATGCAACAATCAGCAAGCGATGTTGCCATATATATATATATATATACAGGCTGTAACAAATCCGAGGGTGACCATTGGGATCTCGGAAACTGTAAGAGATACGAAAATGTTTAAATTGGGGCAAAGTTGCGCATTTTGAGGCGTAATAAAATGTGATTCAGATATTGAGGAATTTTCGAATACTACCGGAGAAATCCGGAAAAAACCGAAATTTTGAAATTTAGTTTTTATTTTTTTCCGACTTTATTTCAAGAGATATTTCTAAATAAATCTCGCATCATCACAGATACTTTTTTCTCTCTACAAAATGGTATTATTAAATTTACGATCCGACGTTTCGTCTCTGAGCAACCATCATCAACTTTGTTTTTTTAAATAGTCGATAATTTTTGCTTTATTCTTAACAAACTTTAATTTTAATTCTAAATCCAACGATATATCACAATTAATATTTATTCGACGTTTCGAACTGAAAAAATCATCATCAAGGTTAATTGATGATGAAATGCAATTTTTTTTAAAAGAACGAAACGAATTTACTTATCATAATAACATAATAACATAACATAGTAATAATAAAATAATAACATAATAATATAATATCATAGTATCATAATACATAGGGTATTGAATTTATTCAATGTGTTCAAAAAGATCTCCATCTTCGATCTTTGCATTGCGTAGCCTTTTGGGATTCGCATTTGCTCAATGCGACATAGTATGCCATGAAAAACAAAAGATATCAGTTTCATAGCACCTGACAACCATCAATATGTCAATGTATTGTAGAATAAATTTTGCTTAAACTTAGATTTGTTTGGGCTACTATTTAAAACGGTTTTTTACGATTTGTACTGAAAAACATGTTTTCGAATAAAGAAAAGGGTGATGTGCTGAGAATTTATTATGTTTGTCAACCAAATTCACATAGAGTGAGTGAGATTTACTTCAATGAATACCCTAAAAGGAGACAGCCGTCGGTCAACATTTTTCAAAAGCTGAATTTATGCATTCAACAAAATGGTGGTCTTTTTGAACACATTGACTTAATTCATATTAAATATCCTATGTATTATGATACTATGATTTTATGTTATTATTTTATTGTTATTATATTATGTTATTATGATAAATAAATTAGTTTTGTTCGTTAAAAAAAATATTTTCGATAGCCTAATAAATAATTCTAATCTAATCACTTTTCTCCTCTATAACACAACGTATTCCATCATCAACTAGCATTGATGATGATTTTTTTCGTTCCACACGTGAAATAAATATTAAGTGTGATATAACGTTGGATTTAGAATTAATTTTAGAATTTTCTAAGTATAAAACAAACATTAACTACTATTTAAAAAAACAAAGTTGATGATGGCTGCTCAGAGACGAAACGTCGGATCGCAAAATTAGTATCGTCATTTTGTAGAGGCAAAAAAGTAGCTGTAATGACGTGACATTTATTTCGCCATATCTTTTCAGATAAAGTCAGAAAAAAATAAAATCCAATTTTCAAGATTCCGGTTATTTCCGGATTTCTCTGGTAGTATAAGAAATGTCTTCAATTTCTGAACGGCATTGTATTGCGTCCCAAAATGCGCAACCTTGCCCCAATTTAAACATTTTCGTATCTCTTACAGTTTCCGAGATCCCAATGGTCACCCTCGAATTTGTTACAGCCTGTATATATACATA
>JAEQML010073492.1:0-14932 GCA_016904865.1 Pissodes strobi | reverse complement strand
AAAGAGGGACATCTCGGCCACATATCTGCGGTGTTCCAGATTATCCAAATTCCGGGTCGCCGACGAGACGCACAGCTCTCTTCTGAATGAAATCCAGCAGCTTTAGGGTGTGCTTTGATGCGGCATCCCAGATGTGTGAGCAATACTGCAAGCACGGTCTTATTTGCGCTTTGTAGAGCAAGAGCAACTGCTGCGTTGTGTAAAGGGTTTGTTGCGAAATAGCACACCAAGCTTCTGGAAGGCTGATTTTGTGATGTTAGCAACGTGGTCATGCCAGGACATATTGCTGTTAATCGAGACACCCAGCAGTCCGATTGACGAGGATGAAGGAATGGTCGATCATGCCATAATGACGTCAGGGCTCGTCGTATTTACCCTCTTGGTAAACGTGGCTGCTTGGGTCTTTGCTGCATTGAACTGAACCAAATTTCTGTCGCCCCAATTTTGAACTTTCTCCAGGTCTTGATTAATTGCTGTAATCTGCTCTTGTCTGCGGTGATAAATCTCAGTCGCTGGTAAAGGTTTTTCATATCTAATTTGGGAGACAATTATTCGTTTCGTTTCGGTCAGCAGGTGATTAATATAGATGAGGAGCAGAGTTGGTAAAAGTATTGCGCCCTGAGGAACGCCCGCGTTAATGGTGAATGTGTCTGAGATATGTCCATCAACTACAATGTGCAGAAATCGGTTCTTAACGAAACTGGCAAGTCAGCTGCAGAGAGAGGCTGGCATTTCGAAGGATGACAGTTTGTTGAGTAGTCCGTTATGCCACATTCTGTCGAATGCCCTCGAAGTTTCGAACGCAATCGCTCGAGACTCTCCGTAGTTCTCAATTTCCCTACTCTATATATGAGTGACATAAGCCAATATATCTCCTGTCGATCTCTCTTTGCGCAAGCCGTATTGATTATCGCTGATTATTCTGTTGTTCTCGAGGTACTTGTGTAGTTGCTGATTGACTTCACTATTTGCAATAGTCAGCAAATTTTTTAATATTAGATCGCACACTAAGCAAATCCGTTCGTCCAGCGACCATGAGCGGTTGCCATTGGATGTCCTTTACCTCTAATTTGAATCATAAATGCCTTGAGGTCTTATATTGGAGAGGGCATCTCTGCTTAAGCCCCACAAATCTAAACTTCCGCTCCAATGACCATGTGCAAAGAAATTTGCAGAGGACTCCCGAGGGGAAAGGGTGTCCTTTTCTAATCTAAAGTAAATCTGCCAAAGATTTAAGGTACAATATTCTCAAATTAATTCGGTCAAGTATCTAATCTCTGAATGATAACTAAGTTAATGTCGAGACGATAAAATAATATCTATACCAAACTCGCTAATTATATATAAGGCATACCAAAACAATTTACCCTGTACGTTTTCATTAAAAGTCAACAAGTTATAGTGAGTCATATAATAAAATAGAAACTGACACGTATGAGGATCCAGAGCGATCTGTCTATTTTGCCTACTTTCAATGTATTTATAATATTTATTTGTCTCCATTGAAACGTACTGCAAGAGTGATACTCTGCTATAATTATTGGCATTTGTCTATAATACCGTATCTAGAGTCAAAATTATGGTTCTTATCACCTTTAGAAAAATTTATTAATACTTGACTGCCGTATGCTATTAAATTATGAAATTATAATTTACTCCTTTGCAGAATTCATGAGCAGAATTGAATTTCTTATGAAAATTTTCAAATTAAATCTAATTTGACAAATAAAATTCTACATACAGATTGCGTCTGGCGTAGTCAAGAACGTTGAGAATTTTATGTTTATATGCATCACTCTATAAGACTTAGTAAACCAGTTTTTGGGGCAAATACAATAGTCTAAGTAACTAGACTAGCCCTTTAGATATGGTATTATGGAAAATATAATTTATTCACACAAAACTAATACCTGGAAGGACTTTGTCTATTGGAACATGTCCCTGCTATTTATTATATGTCTAATATTTTTCGTTTCCATTAAAGATATCGTATTTACAGATGATATATCTCTTATTGAACATATTAAGTCAATATCTGGTTTGGTTGTAAAAAGCGATGTCCTGTTTAAATTATAGGTATATACATACCTATTTTTATATTTATATTTACATGGGAACAGACGCGAGAACTAGTACCCAGTAGACCATCTAGGGGATCCTTGAAAAAACCCTTCAATAATTGAATGCATGAAAAAGTCGTTTTATTGGTTACACAAATTTGGACCTGAACTTGTTTCCAAATAGTCCTACATAGAATCCATAGCTAACGGGAGTTTGGACATACCAATGAAGCATATTTCAAACAAATTATAATTTTGCACTTTAAAAGACAGTAATTGTTGGTTTGTCTGTCTTTTGCACTAGGAAAAATTCCACACTGGCGACGTATTGACTTGACAAGCTGTTGGGAAGGTATTGGAGGCTCTAATACTTCTCCAAGTAATGCATAATTCGTTTCTGCGCATTCTTCAGTATGACTCACATAATTCTTGGGCAAGTGTTTATATAAATGAGTATCTTGAAATTCATTTTTATCATGAGCTATGCACAAGACACGGCTATTATCACTATCAATGTTGAGGCAAATATGGAAAGTACCGAAGGCCACCGACACCGAGGGGTCCTTCTCGACGTTGAATAAGTTGCATGTTTTTTGTCCAGCGCATCAACGCGCAACCCGCTTTGGTACCGTTGTAAAAAAATGATATCAGACATGGCTGCTTTGATACTGTCGTAAAAAATTATATTTCTCTTCTTTGGTATTCTAAGACGCTTTATTTTCATGATGCATAGTTTACACTGAAATAACTGCTGTTCCTTGTTTAGGAACATATGACACCATGGTGGCTCGCGCTGTAAATCCGAACCGATAGCACGCTTTCGGTATGGTATAAATGTAGTGGAATCTGCGCTTTATTCTTAAAGCTCTCCCAATAATTAATGGGAGAAATACTAATTATCCGCAATAATATTGCGATTCGTACTTTTGCTAGGTTATATCAAGCGAAGCATGACTTATCACGAATGAGATGTTCTCCTTTTATCTGTTTATATCTCTGCATTGATCATGTACTGACTCTCTGAAAGAGTTAAGATCTATACCTTAAACCCATATTTGGCAGGTTTGTTTGGGAGATACAGCCAAAAAGAGCACCGACCCATGAACAACCCTAAAATTTCGTCAATCATGTGCCCAACAAATTTTTTGAAAATATTGAAAATATTTTCAAAAGCAGCAAATTTGCTATATTGGATCTAGTCGTTTCTAATGGAGGCATCATCAAATCGCAAACAAAGCAGTAAAAAGGAAAATGGTGCAAGGGACGATGTACATCTGAAAATATATCTTCTAGATTCGTCCGTAACCTAGAATGATCTAAGATCCTCGTTGTTGGATTTGAAAAGCCCTTGGAGGTGTAAAGGGTCGATTTTTATAACGTTTGTGTGACGGACAATAATTATTTCTAAGTTCTACGATTTAAGTGAGGTTTTGGGAGGATTTATTCTGGATGGTCTTTGCAAGCCTCGTCGCACCATAATAATATCGCATTACTGGGGTTTTGGCTCATAACGGCTTTAACCCATTTATAAGTTATTTTTTCCATAGTTATATTTACTTTGCCATTCCAATCGATCTCCATCAGTATTCATCCATTTTCTTCCAGAACGCTGGTTTGCCCTTTCGCAAAAGCACTCATAGGTTTTTCATCGTATGAGGACCAACCCCAATCACTCACATTATTTCTACAGACTCATGGTCACTGGAAATTTCTTCGTCCTCCTCTTCAGAGACGGTTTTATGCTGCTGTCCAAAATTTGGTTCAATCTCTCACATCTGCCATCTGCAATTGTAAATAGCATAACATACCGTAAATTTCATAACTACCTCCTCCTCGATCAACAAATTTCTGCCAAAATTGATCATGGTCTACTTACTATATCTTGCGGTTCTGCATCCACCTCGACAAATTATTCAAAGTGTTTGAAAACGAATAAATGCTCGGTCGTGTCCCAGGAACCCCGGTAGTAGTACTGTAACGATAAATTTAGTTGGGCGTCAATTTGTAGCGAAAGCTAGCGAAATATTAATTAATTAATTAATGGCATTGTGCGCCATTTTGTAATGAAATACTAGTTGTTCAAATGCGTGAGACTAGTTTTTATTTTTCTTAGGGGGTAGGTCGTCGTTCTTTTACTAGCAGTGATTTGTTTTGTGTATTGTTGGCGCCAGAGTTCCTAGAGATAATGCGAACTGAATATGAATACTTAAATATAAATAAATATAAAGATAAAAATATCAGAAATTTGCCCTTGTAATTCGCAATGTCTCACAGACCTCTATCTTGCGACAAATTAAATAAATAAACTTCAAAACAACAATGTATTAATTATACAATTAAATTACAAATACGATTGATGAAATTTGAAATGGAGTTAACCTATATAATCAAATGGCAAATATAATTGATGAAATTATTTGAAATAAAGTTTATGAATAAAATGACTTAGTAATGAGAATTAAAACTAATGTGAAAGATTTAAAAAATTACAGATAAAAAAAAGAATGAATGAAGCGTTATAATTGGTCTTTGCAATATGTTTATCTTCTGATTGGCTAATACTTAGCTTGTCCAATTATTCTGTAACCATGCGATCGTATTGGGACCTCTACTGGAACCGCTTCTGCCTGTTCCCATGTTAGTATCTCTTGGTTTTATCGAGGACTTATTTGGTTCACGAAGTATTGATTCCCTCAGAACACTTTGTACAGCAAGTGGACGAACACCTGCTACTTGCCAAGCACGATATTTTTTCCAGCCAATTCGGGGGTGTTGAGTATGTGCAAGAGGAAATAAACCAGTCTTAGACCAATGTATATCGTATATGTATAAACCAATGTTAGACAATGTATATATTAAATAATATTCAGGGAAATATCATGTGAACATCAGAGACACTGTTAAACACATGAGGAAGCAATCAACAAATTGAAAATTTACTGGTTAAAGCAGATATAATCAGAAACTTGATTTACAATGTCAAGTTAAGCAAAAATTATAAATAATTACTATTACTCAAGATATCCTTTTCTTTACTTTAAAATATGAAATTCAAAAGAAAGTAATGACTGAAATTCGAAATTTAAAAGAAAATAATGGAATAACGTTCCAATTCAGCGACTCTCGGTAAATCTAAATAAAAGATAACTTGAACTTCATAATAAATAGAAATATAAAGGTACAACCTTTAATAACGAGTCTTATAACTCAAAATAGGTAATTGCTATTACTTTTATTTCGGACCTTGGCACATAAACGAAAATTGAGCGCAATTGGGCCTCAAATTAATTAAAGTTAAAGATAAGACAATCAGTATCTCGCATGGAGATAGAAATTTAGATAAAAGATAAAAAACCAGATAAATTTACATATGTGAGATTAACCTCTCTTAACACTTTGACTGCCGAAGCGAATTTCATGACCGGGTCGGCTGGGCCGAAGTAATTGTATTGAAAAATTCAGTTTATTTCACGTTTTGTGAGTAAAATACTTCAAGTGTCAATACATATTTATACTATAGTATGGAATATAGTATGTGAAGAAAATATATGTACGTGGCGCCTGAATAAATTATTTAAAATCTACGCCGTGTGCATATATTCTATTCACGTCTAAACTCGACGCGCCGAACAGATTCACCAAACACGGAAAACACGGATACAATAATTCTTCTTATTTTATGATTTCATTGATTTCAAACATAGGAACTTTGATTAACACACTCTATTTTTATTTTTTGTATTATGGATAAGAAAAATCGAAATGAAAAACAAAACATTGGGTCGATTCAGTCATAAAATAAGATGAACTGTTTCCGAAATTGGTGAATCTGTTCGGCGCGTCGAGTATAGTTTGCAGGTAAAGTACGGGCCTGTCATCAGCGCCGACGCCGTTGATGGTCGTGTATGTTACACTTACAGGGCAGTTCCTAGAATAAATATCATATAACATTTTTGTAGAAATCTCAGTAGAAAAGCATTTTTTTATTGATAAAATTTTTTTTTGTTATTACAAATTTTTATTCTAAAAATAAAAGCTAAAAATATAATGTAGTACCTTTATTTTCTTGTATTTAGTTAGCTGTTAATAGAATAAATACCATGTAAAATAGCCCCAAAGATAATGTAATAATGAAATTAAGCATAATAAAATCATAGCGTAATAAAAAACGTAAATAATAAGATAATACCAGACCAACATTAAGTAGTGATAATTCCACGCCGCATCAACAGACTCCCCATAAGAAATGCACAGAACATGTCGATCTATTATAGGTACGCGGCTTGAAATCAAGCGATGCTTGTGTATAATATATATGCAAATGGCGCGGTGGGCCATTTGGGTGTGCATATTATATATGCACATGGCAGTCAACGTGTTAAATGCAAAGTAATGTCGGTACATCAGTGTTGAGACGAGAGAGGGCGAGTGCTAATAGTTATATACTTGATGTAACAAATAATCTGAGACTTTAATTAAATAAGCCTGAAAAGAAGAAATATTAAAACCAGCGATACTATGAGGGAAAATTCGAAGAAATTCTACTGAAAATTCAATTTACTACCTTTGCAGGAATATATAAAGCTTGCTCCGAGACTTCACCTAAATAATACTGTTCAATTTGAATGAAAATACGTAAAATAATCTGCGTGACCACTAAACGATAAAATAATTACGTTCTCCTTAAATTTGGACTAAGCCTCTTTCAAATTACATGAATTCGATTAATGAGAGACGCAAATATTCACCAATAAATCGGTATTATTACCCAAACGGTCACGATAATAATTAAAAATTATTGAAGATGTAAGCTAATTAAAAATGGAATATAACAATGCTAAATTCTTGCTTAAGTCGAATAAGACTAAACGAATCATCAAATATTAATTATGTATTTAAAAATGAAAGAATTAGTTAAATAAACTGCAAGATGAATTAAATATTTCAAGATTAAAAAATCAGCAATCACCCGTCGGCGTCTCGACACAAGATAACCTTTCCGTATTCAAAATTCAAGACGTTGGACAAAATATTCTTGCCGGTGTATTATTGGCTAATTTATATCATGTGATTACCACTATAAATCACACAGCGTCAAGCCATAGAAATACCCAATATTAAATATAGTAATCGATAGTAAATTAAATTCATAAATTGAAGGTATAAAATAGCATACTGCGCTCCTAAAATTGCCAACCACACGAAATAAAGCCATTCGTGAATAGATGTCACTGGCAACTTAAATCCCAAATATCGAAAATCATTCGTAATTGAACTGAAATTTTAGTGTAGCGGAATAAACATATATTCCGTTACAGTACTTACGGATTCCTTGAATAACCAACACTCCGCTCCAATGTTTAGTTTCTGATATTGTTTAAATGTTATTCTTTTAAAATTTGCACTTCAATAATTCGTGCACTATCAATCACATTCTTCTTCTAACACTTTGTTTCGTCTTCTGCTAAAAATATGCATCTGACATTATAATATTAAGTAAATAAAAATGTCCATTGTATGCAAATATAACAGCGTTTTACTTGGATAAAAATTGACACACTGGCTTATAAATATTAAAAACCTTATCATGAATGTAATATACCTAATATAAGAGCACTTCCACCCATAGAAATATGTATTGTCTTTGTGGAGAAAATAGTCGCGAAGCCTTTTTTATTAACAATGTAACCACGCCTGATCCTGCTAACTAGGACACACTTTTTAAATAATCTGTATCAGAACCTAATAATTCAGAATTTCAGCAGTCTCCTCGTGCCTTTATTGACCAGATAAGCACGGCTTTAAAACTCGAAATATGCTCGTAAAATATTGAACCAACAATCAAAACCTGTTATTTGTTTCAGCGCTGATACCGTTTAGAGGTCTCACGGAGTTGTTTTCGTGAAAAATGAATCTAGTTTATCACGGCTTATCCAAAACCTGATTGCAGCAGCTTTGTTATTACGATTTATAACACCGCTACAATATGGCTTGCGCTCATAGGAATATTTCTTTATTAAAGCTAAATTCAGCTGTATATACTTCGCATTTTCCCTAATTATTTATTTTCCTTGCTTAACAAAATTAAGCATCGAAATTGCATTCAAAAAAGAATTATTGACTATTATCGTAAGGGCTATGTATAGTTTTAGAGATTTATGACGGTTATAAAAAAGATCGAGTAAAATATTCCCGAACAAAAGAGATAAACGATGGCAATAAAAGGAATTTAACATACAAAGCTCCATGTTCAAAATCCGGTTTAAAGAATATTACGCTGACATAACAAATTGCAAATAGTGTCATGATGTTAGTAATATTTTGCGGAATATAAAGTCGGCATGTTAGAGAGAAAGATAATAAATTTAAATTATGCGGTAATACATTTTTTTGCGTTTGGGTTGAAAATATTGAGTTTACTTGTTGACTGTAAAATTTCATATAGCCTCGAGGACCAAGATTGGAATTTTTTAAACTTTTTGGTACCTACTAAAGCTTTAGTAGTGCTTTTATTATATTAGTAGCGGTTGCAGACATAAGTGATATAGATAAAGATTTGTGCTATAAGCTATAATTTTTAGCATATCTTCACTGGAAAACAATTCCAAATTTACAGAATGCCTTTTAAAGATTTTCGCGCTAGGACTTTGCATCTATCAAGCGAAGTATATTTTTTTAAAATCGAGTTTTATCTTCTTAGGACACCAGTAAATGCATTGAGACTATCAACAAACTTCATTTTCTTTTTTGTGGTGGTTAATAATTCTCATTCTGAACCTTGCCCGAAATTGAAATTGTCTCCTGTCCTGTCCTAAGTTTGAACTTGAACTTGCAAAATATTATGAAAATATTAAAAACAAATTATATACAGCGCGAGCAGTCAGCGGGAGCGATTATGAATCTTAAACGTGCAACGATCAACACATTTTATCATATAAAAATGCTAGTGAACCATCAGTTTGGCAGACTTTGTGTCTCACCTAAAACGAGCTCCTGGACAGTCCACAAGGGCATTTTGGGTTCTAACCTATCCTTTTTCCTTTACACAAATCTGAGCTTTGCAGATCACATGGTCGTAAAGTCCACGGGTTTCATATTCACAGTAGTCAAAGTCGATCTTTTCGAAATTTGTCAAAGTTCTGAGAAAGGTAATTTTCAAAGTAGAATCAGGAGGTCAAGTGCAGTGTTAACTATAAGTGAAAATCTATCTATAAATGAAACACAACTCAAACTCTTAAGACAAATTATATTTATGAAACAGTGACTAAAGACCTATAACCAATTCATAAATATACCTCAATCGAGACAACATGCGCACCTTAGTGATTGGGTATAATATAATCTAATTAAGCTTCTGACCAATAGGCATTGTTAATGTTTTCGCATTAAGTCTTTGACCAATAGACGTTGTTATTGTTTTTAACTCCCGAATCTGAGCTATAATCCTGCACGCTAACCAAGGCGTGGCGTTGCGGATAAAACTTATCGAGACAATATTTCATGTAAGTTTTTTTTTGTATTTTTTATAGCAGTGGCATACACACTAAAGGTAGATGCTATGGCGCTCGACGAGCGGTGTGTGTGCGAAGATGTTGATTGACTCGGTTTTTGAATAGTTGTAGGTTGTAATTAGGGGGAAATAGATGTCCTGGGAGTGAATTTCACAGTGATGCAGTGCGCCAGACAAAGGAGTTCTTGTAAAGCGATGTTCTAGGTATTTCCAGTTGTACGACGAACTGGTGCGCTCCTGCCGTCTGCCGTGACTGTCTGACAGGCATTGCTAGGGGCGGGATGAGGCGGTCCAACTAGACTATCCAGATTCCGGGTTAACTCCTGGACGCCGACGAGACGCACCGCTCTCTTCTGAATGGAATCCAGCAGCTTTAGGGGGTGCTTTGGTGCGGCACCCCAGATGTGTGGGCAGAGCAACTGCTGCGGTGTATACAGTTTTTGTTGCAAAATAGCGCACCAAGCTCCTGGAAGGCTGATTTCGCGATGTTAGCAACATGGTCATGCCAGGACATATTGCTGCTGACCGAGACACCCAGTAGTCCTACTTGACGAGGATGAAGGAATGGTCGATCCTGTCATAATGATGTCAGGGCCCGCCGTATTGGTCCTCTTGATAAACGTGTCTGCTTGGGTCTTTGCTGCATTGAACTGGACCAAGTTTCTGTCGCCTCAAGTTTGAGCTCTCTCCAGGTATTGATTAATTGCTCTAATCTACTCCTGTCTGCGGTGATAAGTCTTAGTCGCTAGTGGGTGACTGTTGGAAATAAAGACATCTTTATTTAGCCGTGTTGCTCAAATATGAAAGATCCAGGGGGCTCCCTCTCTATGGGATTTGAGAGCCTTTTCGAAAGCCAGTTAACTTTAGGACCACTTGATCTAGGATAGGCTGAGTAGAAGCTGAAAAAATTGGACTTACTCCTTTTATTTCTAGGATGGATTAGAGTTCAAGCCTAGAAACTCACAAACTGTCTAATAATTGCTTGATACAGCGACTTCCTACTTGAGAACTTTATGCCGATGCTAGAAATTGATTCAAACCTTCAGATGATGTTGGACCTAGCGAAATAAAGATCAATAACTGTCCTGTTGTTAACCAAGACTCAACTCTAGTTTAAGTTAGTTTGGGTTAGTCAGTAGTACTTATATAGTTTCAGATGGATTGAATAAGTTATCTACCGGAAGCCTCACTACATGGTATTAAAGCAGCGATTAGGACTTTTTGTTTATACCTTGCTGGTGCTCACTGCTTCCCTTTTCATATAAATAAATTCAAAATAGTACCAATCGACTCCTTTAATTTTTACACAAAAAAATTTGATCTTTATTTGCCAAGTATACAAAAGCTCGATGTCACATCGATTTAAACAGAGGGAACTATTTTAAAGAACAATACTCAGAAACTTACGCGTCATATTTAATTAATTAAATACTTTAAGATGATGGGATGGGATGGGATGGCGTGCAGGTTAAATAGCTCAAATTCGGGATCGATCTACGTCAGGTGAGAAGAGACAATAAAGAAGGCACTTTGGTAAAATAATATCAACATCTATTGGTCAAAGACTTAATGAGAAAAAAACAACGTCTATTGGATAGAGACTAATGAGTTTACACTTTACCCGAATACTAAAACATGCATGTTCTTTCGGTTGGGGTATCGTTTGAATTATTTATAGGCCTAAATGCCTGTATTATAATAAGATTCTTTAAGAGCGGTGTTGTGTTTTAATTTATGTTTAGGTTTGGTTATTTCATGAGATAATAATTTAAGGTTCTTGGTTTATCTTAATTTTACTCATCACTCCGCCTGCATGGTTGCTGGGTGAATTAAGTAGTTCAGTAACCATGTTGCCGGTCCCAAGCCCGGATAAAGGAGGAGGGTTCAAAGGTTAGGCCAGCACCCTGCCTAAGGTAAAAAAGATTGCATGCTCACAGAACTGACAGCCTGCCTCGGAACCGGATTGAACAAAAGATGATGACACACACACGAAGACGGAAAAAAAGTTGGAAAAGGAAAGACGTACTACGATTCGCAATATGGAATATCAGATCACTAAACACCAGAGAGCAAGAGACAATAAAAGGATTGAACGACCACAACATCGATATATGCGCTCTACAGGAAACAAAAAGAAGGGGAAAGGCCAAAACAATATGAGGAATACTTAATGATTTACAGTGGGGTCGAAAAGCAGGAACGGGCTAAAGAAGGCGTAGCCTTAATGATACGCAATAAATATAAGCCAAACATAAACGAATGCCGCTATATATCATCTCGAATACTTACCGTTAAACTTCGAGCAGAAGACCAAGAAATAAATGTAATATCATTATACGCACCGGAAGATAACAAACCCAGGCATGAGCGAGAGTCATTCTATGATCAGCATCAAGACACGAATCACTACCACCAAATGAAATGATGATTATTCTCGGGGACTTCAATGCACAAATTGGCAGGGAGAAAAACAACGATTTAACGAAAATGTGATGAATGATCAACTTATGCACGCTAAACGAACTGAGAATGAATAACACCTTCTTCGATCATAGAGTTCAATTCAAATACACATTTGAAAACACAAGAGAGCAAAGATCAACCATTGACTACATACTGAGCAACAGACGTATACACCCAAGTCAGATACAAGACGTCAGAATACTAAATTCAGCCACCGTCGGTAGTGACCACAGCCTATTGCTCGGAAAGATCAAATTAAAACTACCCTAGAGATCAAGAAACAGAGAATCAAAAACAGTAGAACAAAAGATAAATATAGAAACATTATGGAATGACTCTACAAGAACCCTATACCAGAGTAGATTAAAAGGAAAGATAGAGCAAAATCAAGTAAATGAGCTAGAAGATGTAAATACTAGTTGGGAGAAACTAAAGGCTAACATCAAAGAGGCCGCAGTCGAAGCACTTGGTACCCGCGATATAAACAGATCTAACAGAAAACACAATAAAACACCATGGTTTTGCCAAATAATCAAAAATAAAAGCGAAGAAAAGAAAAAGGCTTATCTAAACTATCGTACACTGAGGACACAAGAATCATACGAACAATATAAAGTAAGCCGCAACGAGACAAAAGCACTTGCAAGACAAAGTAAGGCCAATCACTGGGAAACTTTCTCAAAAAGGATGGAGAGTGACTTCTATGGTCTCCAAAAACAAATCTGGCGGTTTATTAGAAATCAAAGAAAAGAGACCAACGAATTAATTGAACCTAAACATATAACAAAGGAAACCTGGGTTGAATATCTCACAAAACTGTACAGCAAGGAGGAAGACGCAATGGCGCAGAAGAACACACCAGTTATAATCACTAACGAAGACATACAAATAGAAAGTAAAGACATAGAATCGGCGCTCCGACAATTAAAAAATAGAAAACGTCCTGGACCAGACAACATCCCAAACGAACTGCTCAAGTACGGTGGACAAGAGCTCATCCAACAACTAACCAAACTGATTAAAAATATCTTTGCCTACCACGGTATACCAGATGAATGGCGAACAATAAGGACCACTATTCTTATGTTCAAAAGGGGGGATCGAAAAATACCAGATAACTACAGAGGCATAAACCTACTCAGCACAGCATTAAAACTAACAACAAAAATAATAACAAACAAAATAAACAATATATATCCCTATCAGATGAACAACAAGGATTCAGAACGGGACGATCATGTACTGACGCGGCCTTTGTTATAAGACGGATCGCAAAGAAGTCGATCGAATACAACAAACCAGCCTACATGTGCTTCATAGATCTGCAGAAAGCATTTGATCGGGTCCAGTTAGAGAATGTTGTACACTTACTATATGACAGACAAGTACCCCATAACCTAATCAAAATCATAGAGAACTTATATAGTGCCAACAAAATCCAGGCCAAGGTCGATGGGGACCTCACTGAACCAATTCCTGTAGTAAAGGGAATACGACATCGACAGGGCGACTCACTAAGCCCACTCCTTTTTAACATAATTATGGATGCAATAATAAGACAAGTAAGGAGCCTGAGTGGATACAAGATGGGTGACCGCAACATTACAGTTCTGCTGCTATGCCGACGACGCCGTGTTAGTGGCAGAAAACGAAGACGACCTCCAAAGACTGCTATATCGCTTCAATTGTACGGCCAAGTCCTCAATATGATAATTTCTGCCTCCAAAACAAAAAGCGTCGTTGACGACAAAATAATACAGCAAGAAATGAAGTTCAAATATCTCGGTATAGAACTATCTGGATATGGTGATATTGACATAGAGGTCAGGCAGCAAACAACAAAAGCACTAAAAGTAGCGGGATGTTTAAACGACACTATATGGAAAAACAAATATATAGATATTGAAGTCAAGTCAAGAATATACAAAACTGTCATCAGACCCATAATGACCTATACAGCAGAGACCCGACTGGATACAACCAAAAACTAAAAGGCTCCTAGAAACCAGCGAGAAGAAGGTTCTAAGAAAAATTACTGGGGAAACGCTACTAGACAGAGAACGTAGCGAAGACATAAGGAGAACATGCAGGGTGGAGAATGTAAATGAATGGGTCTTGAACAGAAAGCACGATTGGGATGAACACATAAGTCGAATGGACGAAAGGAGAATAGTAAGGATAGCACGAGACAAAACACCACTGGGGAGAAGAAGTATGGGGAGGCCACAAAAAAGGTGGAGCGACAATCTTGCCTTTGGTTGAATTGAAGGCATGCTGCGAAGATGAACAGGCAATTTGCCTAAAAATAGAGTAAGAAGAAGAAGAAGAAGACTTTCAGGCACTATGCCCCTTGACTTAGAACTTTGACAGATCTATCGTGGATTCAACTTTAGTACTTGTTAGGCAGGTATCCCTCAAGAAATACGTTGGGTCTGAAATTTAAGATAAGGTTAGAGCACGTACTACGTCCCTGTGGACTGCAGTAGGTGAGTGGAATAGGTAAGAGGCAAAAGTCTGCTGAACTGATGGTTTTCTTAACTATTTATATCATAAAATCTGCTAACGATTTCAATTTTAAGGTTCATAATTGCCTGCGCTGATCCCTCGCGTTGTTTATAATTTATGTTGAATGTTTACATAATATTTTTCAAATTCAAGTTTAAACTTAGGACAGGGTGATAATTAATTAGTAGTTTAAATGTTTCTAGTAGTTTACAGTATTACCATTCACTCTAAATTTCGTGATGTAATTTTTACTGTTGCGTATAACGGCGGCTGAAAATTAAGGGGCCGTTGAAAAATTAGTATATACGCCGCAAAACCACGATAAATGGTTGAAATTTCCCACATTTCGACGATGCTAAATAACGTAGGAGATTTATCAATCAGGAACGAACGC
>JAEQML010073491.1:0-14932 GCA_016904865.1 Pissodes strobi | reverse complement strand
AAAAATGTTAGCAATGTTTTGAGATCCTGTGTAAGATATGTTTTTGTAATTTAAAGTTGCAGGAATCTCGGATTCATTTCTATGACTCTTGATAAAACTCCAAAAATATTTGGGATTAGAAGCCAAGGCAGCTTGAACCTCCGACATATACTCCTTGTAGTTCGAGTTTATAGCATACTTCAGTTTGCGCCTAACTTCAATATACCTCGTAAACCAGTAATTTATTTTAGTTCTCTTATACCGTTTAAATAATTGTTCCTTAGTTCTAACAAGCCTAATAATGTCTGCATTATACCAAACAGGAAAAACTCTACCAATCTGTCTAGACAACGGGACACATTTTTTAAAAACATCTTCAAGTATCTGGTAAAAACAGTTACTGCATCATTGATACTCCTGCATGCAAGCAAACTGTCCCACCTTTGATTGAGAAATAGCTCACGCATCAACAAATAGTTAGCCTTTTTAAAATTGTACTTAAAATTAGGTGTGTATTTAACGTAATTTTCCTTAGTTTTTAAGTTTAAATTGATCAACAATGGAGGATGGTGATTGTCAATGGGCAGTAATGGTTCCGTCTCAGTTATCACCTCGCAGTAATATAGGCGCGGACTGCAAATCACTAAATCTAACATCACATTATTTACATTTAAAATATTATTACATTGCATAAAGTTTGTAAAAGCTAAAAAAATATTAAAATCACAAATAGGCTCCTTATGCATATTAGTATACACAAGATCACGCAACTTAAAATCTCCTAGTATTATACAATCATAGTTCAACAAGTTAGACTCAATACATTGATAAAATCTACGGTGTCATCCTCAGAACCAGGAGCAATATAAACAACAACGACATACAAGCATCTACCTAATCCCAGACATAACCTCACACAGAGCGCCACCAAATCCCTATCAAAAATATCACATATGTCAGTACTATATTGCTTTCTAACCGCCAACAGAACTCCCCCACCTTGTTTCTTATGTGCGAAAGTAGAGTCTCTGTCTTTTCTGAATATATTTCTAGAGGTGCTATTAAATTCTTGATTGTGAATGGAATAATTTAACCAAGTTTCTGTCAGAGCAATAATATCAGAATCATTTAGTAACATTATATATTAATAAAACCTACACTTTAAAAGAGTCAACAACCAAGCCATTTATATGCCCTTCAAAGAGAAGTTTATCGTCAAATATAACGCCGAGGTCTCTCGCCTCTTTGACTTTTTTTAAGGATGAAGTTATCTACAACATAATCACATACAATAGGGCATCTATTCCGCGTAAAAGAAATTGAACATGGAGAAATAGGCCATTTAACTTACAGTAATCCTCAAGACGCGTTAAATCATCCTGTATATACTGGCAATGCAAATTTGTCTCTACAGGCTTATACATTTTCAGGTCATCAACTTGGAGCGATCATTTATATAAGTCATAAAGAATAAAGGTCCTAAATGAGATTCCTGAGGGACTCCCTAGGTTACCGAGAATATTTCGGAATTAACTCCACTTATATAAACACCAAACTTACGATCTTTTAGATATGACTCGACTCATTTTAGGAGGGTGCCCTCCACACCAACAGCCCTTAGTTCACTCATCATGATTGCATGGTCAATTTTGTCAAACGCTTTACTGAAATGTATTTATTAATATTTATTTAATTATTTATTTATTTATTATTTCCTTAAATGGCATCATTACATGCATAGGAATTGTCACAAAAAAATCTAATAGTCAAAACATTTAAAAGTTATACATAATAAAATAATGATCTAAGCTATAAAAAAGTTCAAAAAGTATACACGAAAAATTCACCCAATCTATAGAATGGGTTTTCCGCTAATATGGTCTTGACCCTTCTCTTAAAAACATGCTGAGACGATGACGTTTTAACAGAGGTAGGTATATGATATGATCGTTGTTTACTCCAACAACGATATGATTAAATATTCTCAAATAAATTATTTTAGGCCCATCCTGCACTTGAGACAAGCGAGCAGTTGGAACAAACAACTGGTCAGCATTTCTAGTATTGTATGGGTTTATGTCCCCAACCTTAGTATGCAGGTTTTGGTTAGAGAAAATGTAGCAGGCATCCTGCAAAATATAAAGGTTGATGACTGTGAGGATTTTGTTTGCTTTAAATGTCTCACGATAAGGCTGTCGGAGTGAAAAATTGAACACACTTCTTCTTATCCTCTTCTGAGCTATAAGCACTCTCTCAATGTGACTAGAGCAAGCAAGCAAGCAAGCAACAACATTTATTAAAGGTAATTACAATGATACATACACCTAATTTACAATACACAGCTTATTTTTACATATAATGAACACGCGCCAGTAGGCAGCGATCGCCCTAAAGGCGTCTCATCATCCCTCCGGCATGCTCACTCAAATAAAAGTGGACCGATGTGATGTCCAAGCTGTGTTTCAGCTTGTAGTTAGGCACTATTTCAAGTAACGTAACTGATCTACTTAGGATCTGTGCCTTTCAGATGTTTTACGGTTAGACGTTACAACACGGATGACAATAGAACTGATGACTTGTTTTCCAGGGGGTGGGATAGTGAGGGGTAGTTACATGGGGAAAACAATAGGAAAAACCCCATTTCACGATTCTTTGGTCACACTACAAACACAGGACATACACAACATTCATACACGTATGGTAAAAGATGGGAGGCTAGTAGCAAGCTAGCTAGCTTCGGTGAGGTGAGAAATTGCAACATAGTATTAGACATAGTCCCGGCTCGTCATGCCATACTTCGCCTGCCGGAACAGGGGAGCATGGAGGCGACTTGGAAACAGCGTTTAGACTGATTGTTTCAGTCAGAAAGGTGAGCTTTTATAGCTCGGCCAGGTCCCTTAACAAGCCCCGCCCACCACACTTTTGGTGTGGTGGAGGGGGGGCCTGCCTTGGACAGCCGTGTCGGAGCTGAAATCTGCAACTTCTGCGCTCCTGATATTTGTCGGTTTTTCGACAACACCGAGGGGCGCAAAAGGGGTAGATAGGGGTGGTTTTTGGGAAATGTGGGAAGACAGTAGAGTCAATTATTCCGGTGGCCGCGGCTCCAGGAAGTATATCGTGGTTCTGCGGTGTATGGGGCCATGCTTAATGCTTAGGTCTAACGGCCGCATCGCACCTTAAGTCTGCAATATCGGCAGTTCTCGACGAACCCCGTATTCCAGTAGTGTAGAACTTACACGCCATTCTATCGATATATTCGTCGATATAATCGATCCCAGCCCAGGCGTGCAAGTCCCGGATCTTGGTATACCGGTCTGCCGAGAATACTGCCCTAAGATGTTTGTTTTGCAGGATTTGCAAATTCTTAAGATGCGTGTCGGCCACAGAGCACCAAACAGGTGCCCCATACGTCAGATATGGCCGAATAATTAACTTGTAAATAATCAGTTTATTTTGAGGGCTGAGGCAGGAACCATTTCTGATAAGAGACTTGTGCAATACTTCCCTGTTTTTAACTTGCACATGCGAGATGTGCTTACCAAAGTTGAGCCTCATATCAAAAATGATTCCAAGGTATTTTACGGACGTTTTTTTTTTTTTTGGGGGGGTGGGATAGTGATATTGTTGATAAGGATAGGGGCGGATTCAATGTTTGTAAATTTCCTGTGGAAAATGGCCAATTCTGGATTTTCCAATTTTCATAAAATTGCGCTACTCGCTCCATGTGAGCGCTGAGGTTGTTAGTCGCCTCCTGTGCAGATACGGAGTGGGAGTAGAGGGCTGTGTCGTCCGCGTAGAACGCTAGGGACGTTTCAGGGTGGGAAGGAAGATCTGCTATGTAATAATTGAATAGCTGTGGGGATAGTACCGTTCCCTGAGGTACCCCTGCCTTGATCATTCTCCGGGATGAAAATGACTCATTGATACGCACCGAGAAGGTGCGCCCGACCAGGTATGACGCCACTAGTGCTGCGATATGTAGTGGGAAACTGTATTTGATGAAAAGCTTATACAGCAATCCATCATGCCATACCCGGTCAAATGCTCTCTCTATGTCCAGGAGTAATAGGGATGTGCAATGCCCTATGTTGAATCCGTCGTATATGTCCTGTACGATCTTCGCATCGAGCATATTAGTACTATGCCCGCTACGAAAACCGAACTGCTCCTGAGGGAGTACACGACGGTTCAGGGCTATCCTGTTCATCCTGGACAATAAGAGCTTCTCAGTGAGCTTGCTCAGTGTGTTTCAAAGGGATATGGGTCTGTATGAGCTAGTTTGTCTAGGGTCTTTCCCGGGCTTAGGGAACAGTACTACGCGCGCGATCTTCCAGGAACTAGGAAAATGTTGCAGACGAATTATGGCATTAACTAAACTGCTGGCCATTTGCTTTCGAGCAAGGAAAATTTCGCCTAAATTTAAAACTAAATATTTTCTTAACCAGACATGATATCGACCTACAATTTTTAATGATTAATAGACTTATCCCTTAGGAAACACTTTCCAATGTTGGATTTTTTTTAAACTTTCAAAAAATATTATATACAGGGCGTGAAAGAAGACGGTGATTTTTGCTCCAATTTCAATAGCATGTAACTTTCACGATAATTTTTTAAAATTTTATCACTGTAGGTCAATTGAATCACTGGTCCATAGCAAAGAAAGTAATTTGTCAAATTTTTGATATCTGCTATATTTTAAGAGATATTGATTTTTTTGTACAACCTTGTTTTTTTTCAACTTTTCGGTAGCTAGACCCCACTGTGCGTTATATCGTGCAAATTTTATAACTGATTATCATTATACCTTACGGAAAGCTTTTTTATGTTCAGTAAAAAAATTGTACCTATATGTTGTGATGTGCAGTGGCGTACTTATAATCACTTACACTATGGTTTATTAGTATCTCACAATTTTTCCCGATCGTTTTATATTGGGAAGAACTAGCCTCCAGATTAAGTAAGTTTTATCCTTCTTTTTTAATATTGCACTGTATCTACATGTATATTTTACAGTGTGTCTAAAATTTTTTTTTAATTATAATTTTTAAATTTAATTTTTGGAAAAATGTTATTTATTTATTTCTAATACAGTACTATTCCTAAAATTAAACTTGTTTTGAAAATCCTTAAAATTAAGTATCACTAGTTTGATTTTGCGAGCGAGTACTTTCCAATACAAAACAATCGTGAAAAATTGTGAGATACTCATAAACCATAGCCATATAGTGATTATAAGTATGCCACTGCACATCACAACATTTAAGTACAATTTTTTTACTGAACATAAACAAGCTTCTCATAAGGTATAATATTCACTTGCAAAGTTTGTACTATGCAACGCACAGTGTGGTCTAACTACCAAAAAGTTGAAAAAAACAAGGTTTTACAAAAAAATCTCTATCTCTTAAAATATAGCAGATATCAAAAATTTTACAGACCACTTTCTTTGCTTTGGACAAGTGATTCAATTGATGTACAGTGACAAAATTTAAAAAAATTACTATGAAAGTTACATGCTATTGAAATTGGAGCATAAATCATCGCCTTCTTTGACACCCTGTATATAAACATTTTTGACAGTGTAAAAAAATTCAACATTGGAAATTTTCTCTTAAGGGACAAATCTATTAACCATTAAAAACCAGAGATCGATATCATGTCTGGTTAAGAACATATTTAGTTTTAAATTTAGGCAAAATTTTTGTTGCTCGAAAGCAGTTTATATGCATTAATTGTATAAGGGTTTTGGTAGGGATGTTTTTAAGGAGTAGGTTAGGGATCGTATCAGGTCCCGGAGCCTTATTCTTTGGCAGATGGCCGAGGGCACTGCGGAGTTCTGACGGGGTGACTCGGAGTTTATCCATCACAGAGGGTGGAATTGGATATTGTATCAAAAATGGCCTTATTACCTCTGTTACTTGAGCGTGCAATGGCACGGTATCAGGTATCTCTCCACGAAGCGAAGCGAAAGGCCTCGGTCTTCCCACGGGTATCTATGATATCCTCGCCATTGTGAGAAATAGCGGGAATGTCGACCGGGCCTCCCCTAACCTGCCTCGCAAGCTTCCATGGGGAACCGTCCTCCGTGCCAAGCTCGTTCACGAACTTCATCCATTTCGCTTCTCTGTGATTGCGGATATTCACCCTTATCTGGTCCGTCAGGGCGTTAAGCCTCACTCTGTCGATTGCAGCGCGATTCCTCTGCCATCTGCGACGAATTCGATTCCGGAAATTGATTAGGTTTAGGATATCGTCAGGAAGAGTTTACACGAATGGTTTCTTCCTAACTACCGGACATAAGACGTCTCTGACGTGCTGCATGTTGCGGGTTAAAGTGTCAACTTCTGTCTCTAGTTCCTGGATGGTTTCGATTTGCCTTGGGATGACAGTTGCCTCGTTTAGCCTCTGTCGAAACACCCGCCAATCAAGATTTTTATAGGAAATAAATTTCCCATAGGCTTCCGGCCGCCTAGTGTTAGCTAGGCTCATCTTAATTGGCAAGTGATCTGAATTAAAGTTGCAGACAACCTTAGGCGACGCTACTCCTGCCATCCCTCGGGTCATAGCTACATCCAGGTACGAAGACGTGTTTCCACTGTGGAAGGTAGGATATCTTGTTCTATGGTATAGGATTTCCAGGTTGTTTTCTAGAAAGTTTCGAAGAACGGTGCCTTTATGAGTGGTACTAGCATCGTTAAACTCAACGTGTTTGGCGTTGAAATCGCCAATGAGTAGTGACTTCTTGCCGGGGGTGAAGAATGTGACTAGAGTTTCACCAGGCCAGTAAACCATAAGCCAAAATTGAGTTTTCAAGGTAGGAATGTCAACATTATTTCTTAGTTGTAAAACAGCATAATTTTTTGATGCTAATTTGTTACATACATTATCAATATGGCCACACCAAGATAGGTGCTGGTCCAACGTGAGGCCCAGGAACTTTACACAATCTTGCTGTACAAGAATTGAGGATTTGTCCCGAATGACTCTGAAAGGTGTGAAGTGGATTAGATTCGTCTTACAGCTGTTTAAAAAGAGCCCATTTAGTTCACACCAGGTAGAAATCTCATGTACACACTGAGTAGCCTTGATCCACAGATTTTCATAGCTCTCACCAGCCACCACTGCTGATGTATCATCAGCAAACAAAGTAACATAACTATTTTGAGCCAGCAAGGGAAGGTAATTTATAAAAAGAAGGAAAAGGACCGGACCCAACACACTGCCCTGAGGCACACCAGTCTTAATATCCACCCAATCAGACACAGACACACCAGTAGCATCCGTCAATCTGACAGCCTGAGTCCTATCGGTCAGATCAGAGAGAAATTAATAACTAAAGTTATCCGGTCCTTTTCCTTCTTCTCTCTGGGTTAGATACCCCCGCACCCACTCCAACGCAGGACCCCTGACACCACATCGCTCCAACTTAGATAACAGTATGGCATGATTTATGGTGTCAAAGGCCTTTGTGAAATCGAAAAAGATTCCAATGGTCTTCAGCTTATTGTTGAAGTTTTGGAGAATCCTAGAATGAAAGGCAAGTATGGCATCAATCGTTGAAAGACCCTCCCTGAATCCAAACTGTTGGGAATTGAGTATATCGAATGTGTTCAAGAATGAGACCAATCTTTTTCGAAAGGCCTTTTCAAAGATTTTTGAGAATACTGATAGGAGGGCAATGGGCCTGTAGTTTTCCACGGCCGACATACTGCTCTTTTTATGAATGGGAACCACCACAGCATGCCTTAATTCCCGTGGAAAGTAGCTAAGTTCAAAAGAGTGTAGATAGCGTCAATTTGGATGCGAGCGTCGAGATTTTCCTTTGAAATGCTATTCAGGAATAAGTTGGCTTTTAAATAAATTAAAAAAATATGTATATATTATCTTTTCAAACAGTTTGGCAAATATACAAAGTTTACTAATGGACTAATGAGACGATAATTTGGAACGATGTTTTTGGTTGCCTTTAAATATGGGAAGGGAACAACATTAGACAACTTCAGGAAAAGATCCCCTCGACAGGGATTGATTATATAACAAAAGCAAGGAATTAGGAATGACATCCGAGTCAGCACTCTTTCTATGATCCATTTCCCGAATGGCCGCACAAACTCCCTCTAGTTCCATCTAAATGACTATGATTCAGGTCATATACATAATTGTTATTTCCAATAATATTAGATTCGCTTTTAAAATAAAGTGGAAACATCTTAGTTATGTCCAAGGGGTTGCTCGCCTCGTTGTTGTTATAATTCATCACAGAGGGCATTCTCCCATTACGCTTGCCAACGGATACGAGATTCCAAAATTTTTTGTGATCATTAGGAATTTCATTCTCTACATAATTTGCATACTTATCAAAATCGTTCTTAATTAGCCCCTTTGACCTACCTCTCAGAAGCTTATAATCAGTTATGTTTTTATATTTTTTCCACTTTTTATGAAATTTATTTTTACTATAACTGCCGTTATAGTTGCCCTAGAGAAATAATGCGAAAAACCAGCACTCCTACGAACAAGGGGAACTCTTTCTCTAATAATGTCATTTAATTTTAAATAAAGTAAAACTTTTTTTGTATTTATTATATTTTCATTCAGATTATTTTTAGAAAGAACGTTTTCTCACGGAATCTTTTGCAGGTCGTTATTAGTTAAGCGGAAATCGGCTGTAATAAAAAAATTTGTTTCCCAAAGTTTTAGACTATTTAATAGTATTTAGCAAATTCTAATTTAATTACGTATTCAATATGATGAAAACCGTCTTCCGTTACGGCAGGAGTGGGGCACTTCATTACATCACTTATATAACTATATAAAGATAACGCATCAATTAGCTCTGCATGTTCTGGATTTATGTTGAAAGGCAATAAACAGGAATCTGTGTCACCTTATCGCCAATCAACAGAGAAGCAGTTCATGTCACCACACTGCACCATACACAAGGATTACACCACGGTATAACATATGTGCCGTGATTACACCATACCTCACACGATCACTTATCGACAACAATTTAGAAATAAAGCATGAATATATGCGGTTCTGTCATTTGATAAGATGTAAACACAGCAAACGTACTCTTTTAAATTGCCACTTTTTAAGAGTACCCACATGTATTCGGCATCTCTAAAAACTCTGGAATCGAGACAGCTTCCAGGTATGTCTTGATCGCTATAAGGGCACCACTATCATCCATCACATTTCATGATCCCGCCGAAACACATCATAGTTGGTCAGATCGAAGAGTTCCCAATCCAAAATTCCTCCTCTTAACCAAGTCTAGCTTATGCAAACTATATCAAAATTCAGTGCGTGAATACTCAAATTAAACTCCCTATGTTTGGTTCGCAGACCACGCATATTTTGGGAATAAATATGAAGCTCCATAAATAATAAATATCTTACAGAATGAGTATGACAGCGAGTCTATTTATTGCAGTCGATTCGCCAATCCATTCAAGATAGAAGATCTTTCAACAAAGATGATCTTTGATCCTTTGGAGAAAAATTATGCCATTTTTGACCCGTACATGTACGTGTAGCTTCCGAGCAGTTGATGTAGCAGAAACTACCGTTCTCTTATGTTTCCGATCCATTTTAATTCTGAAATGAAAATTCCTGTTTTTTCACCTAGCAAAGTCACCCAAAAACATTCAGCTTTTGACAAAATAAACCATACAAAATCAAGTCATAATTTAGCGTACAAAATTTCTCTAGGAAACATTATCTAGTTATCACTTCCAATTATAGTCACATATGTCTCGTATTTTACATGTCACATCCACGCCTATTGGCATTTCGTGATCTAAAAAACAAAAAATTAACCTCCATACATTTCACCTCCAAAACCAAACTAAACGCTCCGTTGCTGTCGTTAAACAATGTGCCGTAAGTTAAGTTGTATCGGGTATCCAAAGGTGCCAGATTGAAATATTAAAGTGTCCTGTTGGGCAAAACCATCATCGATGGTAAAGTCACACGACTCTACGGTGCGCATTTATACATTCCGTAAATGTATATGGCACCTCGGGGTTGTTATTGATCAAACCATTCAAAAATTCAAAATTTGAACTTCTATCCAATCAACGCGCGGGTGCCATAATCGTGTACGGAATGTAATTCGGTGCCATATTCAGTTACGGAATGTAATAAATACTTTTGCAGTATAAATATTTTCCGAAGGCTTCAAAGAGTATGGTAGGAGTTCGGAATGAATAAGAGGTGTCTTTTAAAGACAAGCGTCTTCAAACATGCGTTTGTAGTTAGTACTGTTAACTTCACGCATGGCCCTTCGCTCGCTCCGGGGTGCAATCAAACAAAACTAACCCAAACTAACCAAATCTAACCCAAACTAACCTAAACAAAACTAACCCAAAATGCCCCAAATTTAAAAAAAGAAACACATATAACCTTAAGAAAAAAATAAAAAAACGCTTGCCACTGACGGGAATCGAACTCGGAGGCAAACCGAAGCATCGTATCAGAAGCACAGCATCTAACTACTGCCGCCACCAGGCTTGCTAGATATGATCCATTGAATCGCAAAGACATGCTTCTCAATAAACTGCTATTACATTCCGTAAGTGCATATGGCACCGATTTACATTCCGTACACGCATATGGCACTCGAAGTTTGATTGGTTGAAATTTTAAATTCAACCAATGGGATAGTGCTAGGTGCTGTATACATTTACAAAATGTATAAATGCCTACGGTACACTTTCAATAACTTGCCCTACTCTTATCAGGCTGAGAATCTTATATACGCTTATATACTAGAATTGCAAAGTAATTGTCCATAAATTAAATATCAGCAACTGGATGTTATGTATGGAATCGTGTATCTAGCTAATACTTGATGTTAATAAAAAATAATACATCATTTACGTATGAATACCTTATTATTCTATTAAAGCAATTGTAAACAAAAAATCAATTAATCCCAAAAACCGTCCATCACAACGAGGAAATAAAATATTTAAGCTATATACAAGAACAATATTTTCAGTTTCATAATATGACAGCTATGAAAAATTTAGACGCGTGTTTAGGACAGTCCGTTTCTAGCTTCCCTGGCAAATTGAAAGGTAAGCATTTTGCAACTACAATTTACGAGTACCTATATCCTATACAAACTGTGCAAATTGTATTAAAAACTAAAACCTGAAAGCTAAATCGCTGAGTAGGTAGGTGTACACCTCGTGGTCCCGTTGGAGCTGCTAGAAGACGAAAGGAGGAGACTATGGCAAAGGGGCGCGGTGACCCCAACCGATAGAAAGGAGGAGTGAGCCATCACACTGCAAAAGTGGCAAGAGGAAGTGTCCAGTGGATCAAGCGCCTCCTCCACAAGATACAGAGGTGGGTGAGCTGTCCCCACAGGTGAATCGACTTCTTTTTGACTCAGGCCATGACTGGACACGGGTCGTTTATGACGTACCCCAGGAGGATTGCCAAGTCGAAGAGAGACGAATGCTTCTACTCCGGAGAAGTCGATACCCCAGCCCACATGATTTTCAAGTGCAGGCACTGGTAGAAGGAGAGAGCCGACATAACAACATGGTTGAGAGCCCCCTGGAAGAGGGAAATTTCCTAGAAGTCCCCACTAGGAGAAACTAGCAGTGGAAGATAGTGAGAGGCTTCATACGACATGTTATGGCGAAAGGAGGCCGACGAAAGACCAACTGGCAGGGTAGAACGTTGAACGCAGACAGCCCAGTACCCTGATGATATGCGCAGAGCGCTTCCATGGTCCTAGAGCGGGATTTTCAGTCGGTAAAAATCCTACAACCCGGTGTCTTGCTGAAGATTTTCCTCCTGCCGGAAAAAAAATTTGCACCTTTGGCGTCTCATATCGCCGTTAGAGGACCTTATAGAAAAAAAAAGAAAAAACGAGGTGTGCTTAAGACAGAATTAAAAACTACAAGGATGCGAGATTAATATTATGAAATACAAGTATTTTTGTGTGTTCGATATCTATTCTCCTCCAGAATATTCGGTTTTCCAGTAATAAAATATGGTGTGTGGTGTCGTGTCGACAATCAAAATAGGGATATTTTTAAATCCAACTAGCTCACCCCGTATAAAAGGCATCATCATTGCTAAAGCGTCTTCTGTTACAGTTTTTAATGTAAACTCTCCTCATCAAGTAATCCAATTTTATATAAAAAAATTGTTTTTCTAGAAAAAAAAATAGAAGCTTTAATTTTTTTAGCCTAGAAATAGATGGCTTTACATTTCTTTCAGAAAAGTCCATTTTCAACAGAAAAGCATTTAAAGAGTTTTTCTCCTAGAAATTCCCTATCGAGCTGTCGTCTCACTTTTTTGATCCTCGCGAATTTTTCGGCGCAATTTGTTCAATTTGTTTCTACATTTACCGTATATCAAACCAAAAAGTTGAAAAGTTGCACATTTGACGTAATAATTCGACAACGGAAAATCGGATCGCCAAAAATAATTTACCGTCGGGACCCTCCAATTGTTGCTCAGATTTCTGCTGCAAACCATTTTCGAGGAAAAAAAATTGAGCGGTCTGCTGGTAATCGAGACACTGATGTGTAAACATATCTTATATCGACATGAAAGTCTAATACCACCTTAGGCCGCGTGAAAGTCAGTGGTGCATATTTTTCTATCAATAATATTCGGCATGATGCCCCCCGAGACGCCACTGGACTTTATATTTTTAATACAATTAAGGCTAAGTAAAGGGATATTCAAGATATTAATAAAAAACCTATTTATTTTTTAAAGTTTGACACCCTGTATCTTGGAAACTATGCATTCCCGGACCCAAGTTCATATGAAAAATGTTCAAGTTTTCTTATGTAGAATCACTCCTGAAATTATTCGAACGATATTTCCGGACACACTGTAGAGCATGGCGAGTCACACGGATATCAGTCTCATTCACTACACAGGAAAAAATACGCTAAACGCGCATTAAGAAGTTTTCATTTCAATAACATATATTGAATACTGGCCTTATTTTAACGCTTCCTAGAGTTTGTCCGATACCTACCGCACATCCTGTATATTACTTCAATAACATATAATTAATAGAAAAATATTCATGAACCTCTCAAGCATGTTAACAACATAACTTTCTCTTCTTAAATAATATCAGACTGAACTGTCGTTTATCTAAATAATATGCTCCCAACAATTGGAATATTATTACAGTAACGACGTAACAATATAAACCTATTAACCTAGGCGATGATGGGAATAATCATTGTCTTCCTTTCACTTTGGATCAAAGAGCGAATATTTGACACTGAACTTGAAACAAAAAGCATAGATTGATGATGACGAATCAATCGTCTAATTTTTATTTATATAATAATAATATAATAATAATAATACGTTTATTTAAAAAGTCAAAAATTACAGTATTTCTTATAAATACACATACAAATTCTTCTATATATAAAGGTATGATAGTCGTTAAAGCACGATTATGCTTGTTGACTAAAAAAACACAAAAAACTATAGTTGACATACTTCTAAACTGTTAAAAAGTCACAGTACCTATATTTTATTTTATTTAACATAAATTAGATTTATCCAATATCCATATTTTGGCCATCCTTTTAAATTTGTGAAATTTTTGAGTATTTTAAATTTCATATGGTAATGTATTATATATTCTAGGTGCAAAATAATCTACTGAACGTTGTGATATAGTTTTTGAAAGAAAGCTGTATTCATAGTTAACGTTCTTTCTGGTAGAATGAGTATTTACTTTTTCGTTCAGCATGATTTTACCCTTATGAACGTTTTTTGCAATTTCCAAACAATAAAGTTGGCGGATATCTAGAATGCTGGTCTCTTAGAAAAACAAGTCTGTGGGGTAGGTTCTCCTCCTGCCATAGATTAGTTTCAGGAACCATTTTTGCATGTTACCTAGTGCTTTTAAATGACACTCCGCTACTCCACCCCAACCTAAAATCCCATACGATAGATGCGACTGTATTAGGGAGAGGTAGAGCAATCTCAGCTGATCTTTTTCCAAGAATTCTTTAAGATAGCGAAATTTAGGCAGCAATCCACGTATTTTTTTAATTACATTTTTTATTCGCAAGTCTCACTTCATGTGCCTGTCAATAGTGACTCCTAGGTACTTAATAGAGGTTGATTCTGGTATTTCCTCATTATTATTTATTTGTAGAGAACCAAACTTTGGCAAATGGTTCCGATAAATGGCAAAAGGTAAATACTTCGTTTTATCATAATTTAAGGTTAGTTTGTTTATTTGAAACCATGATTTTATTGTTTTAAAGTCTTGTTCAGCTAGATGTTTTAGCTAATTCCAAGTATCTGCAGAGTAGAAGATGGCAGTGTCATCAGCGAAACTTGTGATTTTACCCACAGTTTTTAATTTTAACAAATCATTTATGTAAATAGTAAAAAGTAACGGACCAAGGACAGTGCCTTGGGGTACTCCATAGTTTATTTTCCTTGTTTCGCTAGTGACACCATGAACCTCAACATACTGAGATCTATTTGTCAAATAACTTGTGAGCAATTTAAGAACCTTTCCCCTCAAACCATGTCTTTCCAGTTTCGATATCAGAATCTGATGCGAAACCGTGTCGAAAGCCTTAGAGAGGTCCACGAAGATGCAAAGGCTGCGCTTACTATTGTCAAAAGCGTTTGTAATTTTAGAAGTTAAATTAAGTATTGCATCCTGTGTCGATTTTCCCTCTCTAAAACCGTATTGACTGTTTGACAAAATCTTAAATTTAGTTAAAAAATGCACTATTCTATTTTTAGGACCTTCTCAAATATCTTAGACAAAGCAGATAATAGGGACACTGGTCGGTAATTTATGACTTTGTCTTTCTCTCCTGTTTTAAAAAGCGGCTTAATTTTTCCTGTTTTTAGGCAGTCTGGAAAACAGCTTTCCTGAAAGCAAAGATTCATTAAAAAGGTAATGGGTTGTAATATTTCA
>JAEQML010073490.1:0-14934 GCA_016904865.1 Pissodes strobi | reverse complement strand
GTTCACTGTTGTTGTTGTAGAACATACTTGTGTTTCTGTAAGGGCTAATATGTGTGGTCTATTTGCTTGTTGTGTTGTTGGTGTACCGAATTTATGTTTGTATTTAGGCCTCTTATGTTGCAGAAATCTATTCTAAATTGGTTCGGTATTTTTGCTGTCTGTGAAATGCGGAATGAAGGGTTGCCAGGGCCACCCAGCGCCCGGAGATCCGAATGGCCGGGGAGTTTACCTCCAGAATATTTTGATCCTGGAAGCACCATTATGTCCATATATTCCTACTGTGAACTGTTAGACGTTCTGCTTGTCATTTGTACACCGCGAGTTCGATTCCCGTCCGTCGGGTGCAACGCATGTATTGTTTACTTTTTTAAGGTTATATTTGTTTGTTATTAATTTATTTTTTTCTTAATTTTGGGTAAGCCTTTGTCTAGTTTTGGTTAGTTCTTGTTCGTTGTGCCCCCGTAGCGAGCGAAGCGAGCGGAGAGCCATGCAGAGCCATAATAATACCTATTCTTTGATGTAGATATATTCTATATTGTTGTGGAGGAATCATGTTCTAACTTACAGATTTTTGGGGTCTCTCTCCACTATCCTTCTGAACTTGATATATAGAGTCTCTTCGGCTCTGGCTCCAGGATGTAAACAGCAGAAGTGCTAGTTTAGTGACCCTAATGAAATATCTAGATAAATTCAATGTTTCGGGCAATAAATCTATTCCCGTCGTCAAAAAATGTAAAAACTAAAAATGAAAATGGTTAGTAAATACAATAAAGTAGTGAAAAGCCCTTGCAGATTGTCAAGCTTTGAATTGACTTTGACAAGATGACAATTTTAATGCCATATTTAATTAGTGATTACTGGTGTTAAGTGTGATATTGAGGTGTTATTTGGTAAATTAATTTGCTTTTGAAGTTTTATATATTATCTACAGTTTGTTGTTATTCGTTTAGGACGAATATAATGATCATTGTTGAAAGGATTAGTTAATTTTTAAGTGTCCCTTAACAACTTCAGTTTTTAGCAAAGGTAGCCATGTGCTATTAAAACTAACAGAAGATGAAGCAACACATTCATCTTTATTTAATAAAATTAAAGCACTTTCTTTAATTTTACGTTTTTTAGATGAAGGCTCCTTTGCTAAAATACTTGAAGCGTTCCATTGTATTCTGTGATTGTTATCAAATGGCAAATATGTGATTTGTGGAATTGCGTATTTTTAATATAAGTTTGGTGTTCTTTTATACGTTTTGATAATGGTCTACAGGTATCACCTATATAAAATTTATTGCATTCACATGGTATTTTATAGATAACATTTTTAGTAGTTTCATTTTCATTAAGTGGTTTTGTTTTTGTTAGTTTTGATCTAAGGGTATTTTCTGTTTTGAAAATAGTACGAATGGTAAATTTATTACCTATTCGTTTTATTTTGTCTGATAAACCAGGAATATAAGGAATAAAGAGGTTCGTAATAGGTCTATTTTGATTTTGTCTAGAATTTGGTTGTTCAAAATCAATAAAGCATTTTTCAATGAAATCAATAGTTATTATTAATTAAAACATTGGTTAAAAATTTTTTTCTGTGTTGAAATTTTTATTATTACACATTATTTTCATTCGATCATATAGACTTTTTACGACCCCCTTTTTGACCATTATTGGGTGATTTGAATTAAAATTTAAATATCTGTTTGTATGTGTAGGTTTTCTGTATATTTTTGTATAGTCTTTTTTTATAAGAAAGTCAAGAAATTAAAGTTGTTCATTATTTCTCTTCCTATAGTGAATTTGATTGTGGGTTCTTTGGTGTTAATATGATTTAGAAAATCGTTAAGAAAATGTTCGTTATATGGATAAATTGGAAAAATGTCATCTATATAACGCCACCAAATTATTGATAATTTTCAACAAAATTTAATTCAAAATTTTCCATAAAAATATTGCTTAATATAGGTGATAAAGGCGAACCCATAGCCATACCATTGTCTTGTTGATAGTAATTGTTATTGTATTGAAAATAAGTAGTTTTTAATTTGGTTTTTAATGAACTTTCATTTCTTTACATTCTTATAAAAAAAGACTTGAATAGTTTCGAAACAAAAATATACAGAAAACCTACACATACAAACAGATATTTAAATTTTAATTCAAATCACCCAATAATGGTCAAAAAGGGGTCGTAAAAATCTATATGATCGAATGAAAATAATTTGTAATAATCAAAATTTCAACACAGAAAAAGAATTTTTGAGCAATGTTTTAATTAATAATAACTATCCTATTGATTTCATTCAAAAATGCTTTATAGAATTTGAACAACCTAATAACAGACAAAATCAAAATAGACCTATTACGAACCTCTTTATTCCTTATATTCCTGGTTTATCAGACAAAATAAAACGAATAGGTAATACATTTAACATTCGTACTATTTTCAAACCAGAAAATACCCTTAGATCGAAACTAACAAAAACAAAACCACTCAATGAAAAAGAAACTACTAAAAATGTTATCTAAAAAATACCATAAAATACCATGTGAATACAATAAATTTTATATAGGTGATACCTGTAGAACATTATCAAAACGTATAAAAGAACACCAAACTTATATTAAAAATACACAATTCCACAAATCACATATTTGTCAACATGCATTTGATAACAATCACATAATACAATGGAACGTTTCAAGTATTTTAGCAAAAGAGCCTTCATCTAAAAAACGTAAAATTAAAGAAAGTGCTTTAATTTTATTAAATAAAGATGAATGTGTTGCTTCATCTTCTGTTACTTTTAATAGCACATGGCTACCTTTGCTAAAAACTGAAGTTGATAAGGGACATATTCTTCCTAAGCGAATAACAATAAATTGTAGATATATAAAACCAAACACAAATTAATTTACCAAATAACATCTCAATATCACACTTAAGACCAGTAACCAGTAATTAAATATGGCATTAAAATTGTCATCTTGTCAAAGTCAATTCAAAGCTTGACAATCTGCAAGAGCTTTTTACTGTTTTATTGTATTTAGTAAACATTTTAATTTTTAGTTTTTACATTTCTTGGCGATGGGAATAGATTTTTTCTACGACTGCTATGAAAAGTGTCTAAAAACGCACGTCAAACAGGATCTGAAAATTACTAATTTCACATGATGTATAATACTACTGTGTGAAATTTTTTCACATAGGTTGAGTCTGGTTTGGCCGAAATGATGGATATACAGCACGAATGTCACAAAAATTTGAATCAAGTAGGTCGTGATTTTCGGTTGCCTGATTACACTTATTTTAATTTTTACCTGTCAAAAGTATTGTTAGAAAAAATTATCTTTTGCTGTGTAAGAATGGAGAGTGATAGTGAATTTGAATGTACGCCGCCAGAAATAAAGGAGAAAGTTACAAGCGTCTCGCTAAATCTTTTGCCGGAAACTTCAAGATACAGGTGCGAGACCACATACCAAAAATTTCAGGGGTGGAAAGCAAGAAACAATGTTAAGTCCTCTTCAGAAAATGTACTGCGAGTATATTTTGAAGAACTATCGAGGAAATATAAAGCATCCACGTGTGGTCGATATTTTCCATGCTAAAAGCTACCATAAAAATAAAGCACAATATTAATATTACCGATTATATAAAACTACAGTCGTTCCTAAAACGAAAATCAGAAAAATATACACCAAAGAAGTCCAACATTCTATCGGAGGAGGATTTTCCACAATTTTTGAATACAGCACCGGATCAGCAATACCTGCTAATAAAAGTACGTACTGAAAGCAAACTTTACAGTAAAAAAATGTTTCACCCGTAAACTTGCTAAAAGTTTTTAATTAACACATTTAATTTTTTAGGCTGCAGTTGCTATTGGTCTGGCAGGAGCTTGTAGACGTGACGAATTACATAAATTATCAGTCAATAACATGGAAGATTTAAATTCGGCTATGTTGATCAAATTAACAAGTACAAGAAATAATATGCCCCGATCATTTACCCTAACTGGAAACTACTACAATATACGTAAAAGGTATGCCAATCTCAGACCCACTAATATATACGAAAACAGATTTTTCTTAAATTATCAAAATGGAAAATGCACTAGGCAAGTTGTAGGCATTAATAAGTTTGGTCGCATGGCTATAGAAATAGCCAGTTTTTTGAAACTGCCTAATCCGAGCGAATATACAGGCCATTGTTTTCGGCGCTCATCGGCAACAATACTTGTTAATGCTGGTGAGGATTTACTTACACTTAAACGCCATGGGGGATGGCGTTCTAGTGGAGTGGCAGAAGGATACGTAGACGATTCAATTGCAAATAAACTAAAAATTGCAAACAAAATTGAGAAAACTGTAAGCCAAACTTCGACGTCTTTATCACAACATGAAATACAAGAATCAGAAACTTCCCCGCCGGCACCGGTTCCTTCATGTTCACGAAACATAACTGAAAATATAACACACACGAATTCGATTGAAAGACAAAATATACCACAGTTTCCAAAACTGCATAAATATAACCATTAACTATAACTTTAAATAGAGCTATGTAACTTTATATTTTGTTTTATTAATGTAAAGATAATTTGTTACTTAAATAATAATTATGACACTTTATCGTAACTGAATAAATTATTTGATGTATCTAATTGTTTAAATCCAGCCTAATTATGAATTGTAATTTTATTGCTAAAGTTCACACCTTGCAATTTTCGTAATATTATCAACAACGTCTCTCCGGCTTATACTAAAACTAATACACATAAGCCTTTTGTAAGTTTCCCGGTACTATTGGCAAAATTTAACTGTTCCTTGGACTTTAGTAGCTTAATGTTATACCATAACAAGTAACACACTACATACTGTCTGTCTAGAGTTTCAAGCTATTACTAAAGTCATAGGAAGTACTGAATTTTAAATAATATTTTGTGGTGTAATAGGGTCAACCTATATTCGTTTGTGTTTTTTTATTTGTTAATAGAATACATACTAAACCTATATATCTTGACGGAGGCTACTACCCTTAAATTCCTTAACTTAAATCATGATTTTTTTAAGTAAAAAGTAGTGTTCTCTGTTACTACAACCATGAACAGTGTAGTTTTTAAACATTTGTTCGTTTTACTAATAATAATAAAGGTAACTTATTCCGTAAACTTTAGTAGCATGATATTTACCGTAAGATATTACTTATATTAGTAACTCATTTTTTTGAAAAGATTGTTCTACTAAAGTTACAGGAACAAACAGATTATTTAAAGTTATCTATTTTGTGATATATTATTAGATACACATATGCCTATGTCTTTTGTAGAGTTACCTTAAACTTTAGTAATATGGTTTGCTCAAAGTAGGGTTTTAACATTAATATGCTTTCTATTCAACCGCCACTAATCTTACTACAATTTAAGTAAATATATAATAAAAACCTTGAGAATAATTTTGCCTACACAATTTTTTCTCGAGTGGTATTCGTGATGACTATTTCACGAGAAAAACTAGACAATGCACCGTATTAACAAACAGAAGCTTACTAAAAAGACGCTTTAATGACGTTTGTCAAACTCACAATAATAGTTATACCAGACACCTTTCTGATGGACCTGTCATAGTTTTGTCGCTAAAAAAACACTCAATTAACGGGCAGGTAGTAGTTTTGTCAGTAGGAAACGAGCAGTTGCTATGACGTTTTACCAGTAAAAAACACTCTAGTGAAATAGTCATATGAAAAGATTATTAAATAATAATATTATGAGTTTGAACCATAATTTTACTCACGAATTCTAAAAGGCTGTGGCAGCAACTATTACTCGTAAGCAAACTGTCAGAACAATAATTCATGCAAAAGGTTGTCACAAATTTCTATATTTACAATGGACAATATTTACAAAAAGTATTGCTTGTGTAAATTTTGCGAAAGTGTCGAAGAAATAGATAAACAACACAGTAACTTGCCACTTTTAAAATATTTACTAAAGAACGCTGGTATAGATCTATTGGAAAATAACCTGTTTAAAAAGATACAAGAAACTCTTGTTTTTATGCAATCATCGTTAAACCGCGTGAGAAATACAAAAAGAGAGAGAGAGAAAAATAGTATCCAAGTACTATTTGTACGTTCTTAAACATCGAAATTTTATGGTCAGTACTAGCGAAGTTCCGAGTCCTACCTATTCGCCTATGAAACGAGAAGATGTGTTCCAAGAATACCACGAAATACTAAATGTTTTATTAAAAACACAATAAGGAATATGTCTGTTGTTTTTTAATTATTTCTTGAATTTATTTAATAAAATTCCTTATTTAGAAAACGATGCAATAAGTGCTTTTTTTCTTAAATAATTCGTAAACAATTCGTTAATGTCAACCTCGTTAGTGTCAACCAGTCAAAAATATTTTATTTTCTGTCATTTACTTTTGACATAAGCGTGTCAAAACTTTTCACATGGCGTTTGAAAAATTTTCACACAGTCCTGTCAAAAGCTAAAAGATTAAAAATAATAAAAATCACATATTAATCCTTATTTTCTGCAGTCGTAGAAAAAGTATCGTGTGCAACACGTTTGAAACTGACTCTTTTTCAAAACTTGTTGCACAATATACTATATTTCCCGAAACGTTGAATTTATCTAGATATTTCACTAGGGTCACTAAACTAGCACTTGTGCTTTTTACATCCTGGAGCCAGAGCCGAAGAGGCTCTATATATCAAGTATCAAGTTCGGAAGGATAGTGGAGAGAATCCCCAAAAATCTGTAAGTTAAATACCTATTCTTGTTTCGCCATTACGCATGTCCGCAGTTTTTGCATCGAAAAGTTAGTAGGTTTCCTAGACTCTTGTGAAGAAAAGGAGTGCAGTACAATCGTTCATTCGTAAAGTACCTACCTAGTCGTAGCTCTATTTGACGCCAAGATATTTAGTCATTTTGTTTGAACACATATTTAGAAAATATCTGCTGTACTCTGCTCTCCTTGCTCAAGCTTGGATAAGGAACTCTTTTGGGCGTTTTTTAAGCATTTTCCCAAAACAAAAACGTGGTAGTGTCCCTCCTGTTGATGAAGATTGAAGAAGGTAAAATGCCGGATGTAAATTTGTAGTAGACAAATCTATTCCTGTTCTCGAGATTCGAATCAAATGTTCGAAGTCTTATATATCCCTGGTGAAGTTTTGAGAAAATTGCAGAAGCAAATTAACAAGGTATTTTGTCTGAACGGAAACGCAGTCAGTTGAATTTTTGAAATAAAGAAAGTTTGATTAAATTTAGTATGTTAAATTCAAATAATCAAGAAGTTTTGTTAGATATTAGATATTTACTCATAGTTAACCTAATGTAAAGTATTTAGTTTCATGTGTGAAAGGATGAATGTTTGAAAGTAGTTAGGAAATAATTTATATATTGATCATATTTAATGCAAATTAAATCCTGCATTATTAAAGTACATAATACCTTACATGTTTAAATTCACACCCCATGAATACAAACCCACCTACCTATGGTAATACACTCTGCTAATTAAAGTGGTCAATTATAAAGGTAATTACCTCCCCCTCCTTTATGGTGATAAATGATTTAAATAATTAATTGTATATATCGACCAATTGCGCGTGTGCCTGGTGAAAGGTCAAGGTTGTTTACCATTTCGTTCTACACTTTTATCGCTTTTTATGAGTTTTCGAGAATTTAATTGGGCGAAATCTGGTGTATTGTGCTGCTTGAAGGGCTTGTTGCATCATCTATTGGAGTAGTGCATGATATTGTATAATATTTGCAAAAATCATCACGTAAAGATCCAGATAAAACGCTGACACGGCACGTGCCTCAATCAGCTGATTTGTTGTTGACTTTCGGCGTTGACATCTGTCGCCTGTTTGCCGTACGCTCCAACGTTGCCAGATCATTGCTTCTCATCATCATGTTAGCGTTAACGTTAACGTTATAATTGATGCCAAGTTTATACTAGACCTACAGCAAAAGTATCTAAAATGTTTAAGTTTTAAGTGCTGTCAAAATAAAAGTTTTTCCAACTACTGTTGTGTAACCTGCCTGAACATATTCCATATATAGTTGTTTGGAAAGGAAAGCAGATTGGAAACTATTGGAAGAATATAAAATTTATTGCTCTGAACAATGTCAAAATGACAAGCAAGATTGTCCAGACTTAAAGGAGCAGATAAAGAAGTTAAAAGCTGATTTTGATGGAAAGTGCAAGGAAATAGATACGTTGATGACTAAGTACTCTGAGTATGAAGCTAAGACTGCAAAATATCAGAAAATCTGTACTGATGCTCATAGTAATAAAACACTTCAAGGTTATTGGAAGCATAGCAACGAGCAATGAAAAAATGGCTGAAACTTTTTACAGCCTAATAAACACCATATCTGGATACTACACTTCAAACGTCGATAAATTTATTGAATCTTTAGGATCAATAAAGAAATCTATGGAAAACTTGGAAAATTCTAACAAGTCCCTATCATTAAAATTAGAGAAATATAAAGATATGGCAATGCCGCTGCCCACCATTCAAAATAATAAGGCTATCAAAAAATCAAGCCTCAATCAGAGACATTATCTCTGCCTCAGTTCCAAACCCCAGCGCAAACATACACATCAGCTGCCACATCAGCTGTTACATTTACAACCAACCAAGTTGCCAACGCAGTCGATGATGTTATGGTTACGCAATGGGTAAACAATCAAAATGGTCGACATAACAAAAAAAAACTACAATAATAACACAAATAATGGTATCAATAAGGGAGCTGCATGTAAAGATGCTGATTTTATGGCTGCAAATACTAGTAAAATGTGGCTATATGTCGGAAAAGCGACCCAAACAATCAGTTGCGATATTATAAAAGCGTACATGTTAAAAAGCTAAGAAAGCTAAGAGGAGCTTATAGTGGAGCAATTAAAAACGGTGGGCACAACAAACTCTTTTAAGGTAAGATTATCCATGGGCTATTCTGATGAAGTTAACTCTTGCAACTTCTGGCCAAAAGGCATAACGTTCCGACGCTTCAATTTTAGTAAGCGAACACCTAACTCAGGTGCGACATTTATGGAAAACCAAGAATAAGCCGACAATCAAGCAGTAAAAGATCTGAAATTTGTGTGTATTATCAGAATGTTCGTGGACTTCGCACTAAACTAAATAAGTTTTCGCTATCAGTCACTGCAAGTGACTGTTGTTGACTGAAACTTTTTTACACCGTGATATACACGATAATAAACTCGGAATCCCTGACTATTGTGTATATAGAGGTGATAGCAGCCAAGAAACAAGCACAGCTACCCGTTTGGGTGGAGCACTGATTGCTGTTAAAAAACAATTGGTGTCTTCTGTCATCACAACTCAAATAACAAATCTTGAATGTGTGTATGTTAAGGTTTCTTTTCTAAATAATAATATTTTGTTTGTGAATATCTACATACCTCCGTCTTCACCATTTAATATTTATGAGGAGTTTATTGCAGCAACTGAGGAAGTCAATCAAAATAATGATTTTAACATGTTCTGTATTACAGGAGATTTTAAATTATCAAATGTTTATTGGATTAATGATGATTTTGATTCCAGACCAGCTGGTGTAATAACTGAGGTTATAGATTGTGTTTAAAATTTTGTCGCTTTTATGATTTTTTTTTTAAATTAATAACAAGTCTAATGCAATTGGGGGGTATCTTGACTTGATATTGACCAATAGTGTTGTCAATGTAGATTGTGTTGACTTATCTTTACTTAAATATGATAAATACCATCCCGCTCTTTCTTTTTATGTAAACTATAACACCACTGAAGATTTTTTAGAGTTTGATTATTTTTACAATGATTACGCTAATGCAAACTATATTTTAATAAATCAGTATTAGGTAATATTGATTGGGATCACTTGCTAAGTGTTGCTGATATAAATCAAGCACTAAGCGATTTTTATGAGATTTTATATCATTGTATAGATCGGTTTGTTCCAAAAAAAGGTGTAAAAATAATAAATTTCCTAGGTCTTTCTCATTTGAATTTAAAAATGCTATTTTAAGAAAAGAAGCAGCTCACTAGAAGTTTAGACAGTCTAGGAATATTTCTGACTATAATATATTTTCAGATGTAAAGAGTGTAAGATTTTAGCTGATAATGTAAAAAAGATAATATTAAAAATTTAGAAAACTCCATGACTGCTTCTAAACAATTCTGGAGCTATGTTTACAGTAAATATAAATATTATAATCTGCCAAATAGTATGACATTTGATAGTGTTGAGTCAGATGACACTAAAAAATTTCAGATTTATTTAAGCAACATTTTTGCAGATCTTACGCAGATAATCATTGTGACGTTTTAAATTTAAATTTGAATTATGCTAAGACCTTGAATATTACCAGCTACGAAGTCAGTGTTATTGATATTTTTAATAAAATTGAGAAGTTAAAATTAAAAATTGAGCTGTGGCCCAGATGATATTTCACCATGTTTTATATACAATTGTCGTTGTGTATTGTCTCCTGTCTTGGGCAATATTTTTAAGCTGCCTTTACTGAGTGGTATTTTTCCAGAGGAAAAAGTGGCAATAGGTCATTGATTGATAATTATCGGCCAATCTCTAAAGTATCAATTTTTTCAAAGATTTTTGAATCTATTGTTTCCGATAAAATTATTTTCTCAATTAAAAGTATTATTATTCCAAAGCAACATGGTTTCGTGTCAGGTAGATCCACAACCACACATTTATTGATCCTGGAGGAATATATATTGAATGCCTTTGGTGAGGGATTGCAGGTAGACGTAGTTTACACTGACTTCTCCAAGGCATTTAATCGTGTTATGTTAAACTCTTAACTCGTAAACTTAAAATTTTGGGAATCCATGGATCGTTACATGGGTGGTTAGGGAACTATCTAACAAACAGAAAACAAGCAGTCAAGATCGGAAATTGCTTATCTGAAGAAATACTAGTCAGGTCAGGTGTGCCAAAGGTGGCCATTTCTCAACTCTTTTGTTTATTTGTTTTGTCAATGACATTACTGGTTGTTTTGGAGATTGTTTGATCTTGCTTTATGCAGATGACTCGAAAGTCTACAGAATAGTCAGGGATGTAAAAATGCAAGATAATCTTAATAGGTTTTCCCAGTGGTGCACTGACAATGGACTGTCATTAAATATTGGAAAATGTAAAGTTATGCGTTTCTACAGGAATTCCCATCCAGTTTTTTATAATTATTCTATCATCAATACTCTATTGGAACCAACAACAGCTCTTAAAGATTTAGGGATCCTTTTTGATCCAACTTTAAACTTCAAAGCTCATTACAACTTTATTTGTAACAAAGCTTTTAAATTACTTGGTTTTGTTAAGAGAAGTTTATTTGATTTTAATAACAAATTGTTTTAACAATGTTTATTGCTCACTTGTTAGGTCAGTTTTAGAATATTCAAGCAGTGTGTGGTCACCCTTATATAAATGTCATATCGACAATTTAGAAAGAGTGCAAAATAGATTTTTTCGTTTTAGTGCATTTAAACTTAAAATCCCTTCTCTCAAGCCATTGGGCATAGCTTTAATAAATACAAATATGGCACTGAGAGCAAAAAATCCTCATTTATTAGAAGAAATAATGAATATTGCTCAAAAATTGAGTGGACCTCCCGCACATGTAGCGAATCAGCATGGAAATAAAAGTGGTCGTTCCTCATACTAACCCAAATTAGATATTTCGGTGTAAAATGCCATAAATAGCTTTGCTTAGAGCAGATTCGTCGATTTTTTTATGGCAATGATACACACACTAAAGGGAGATCCTATGGCGCTCGACGAGCGGTGTGTGTGCGAAGATGTTGATTGACATGGTTCTTGAATAGTTGTAGGTTGTAATTAGTCGGAAACAGATGTCCTGGGGGCGAGTTCCACAGTGATGCAGTGCGCCAGATAAAGGAGTTCTTGTAAAGCGATGTTCTAGGTGTTTCCAGTTGTACGACAAACTGGTGCGCTCTTGCCGTCTGTCGTGACTGTCTGACAGGAGTCTAATGTGTAAAGACTGCACCGAACTTGGAACGGAGGATTAGAAAATTTTGTGGGAAATTTGGGAAGAGCGCATTTTTTGTATCTTTTTTATATTTTAGCGCAAATTTTGATTTTTTGTATCAATAAGGTATGTTTAAGAGAGATTGAAAGATCAATTTACAAGTGAAAAATGATTAAGTTTTTTCGTTAAATATTTTTAATTGCAAATGAAAAATTTGGTCCGTCAGACGCCACCCGATCATTCAAGTAATTTCCAAACACCTGAGAACTCAGGGTTAAAAAAAAACATAATACACTCCTGGACAAAATTAACGCAACAACATATTAAATCATACAAATCGCTAAAATTAATTAGTTTTTATAATTTCTTATAGGCATTGGTTATATTAAAAATTAGAAAAGACCTTTTCGTATATTTTAAAAGAGAATTAGCTCCAATATGTCTGTATAAGATTTGAATTAAAATTATTCTGACATTATGAAATGATGAAAGAAATAAATTAATGGTTTTAGAAATAAATTAATGGTTAAACTGGGACACTAGTATAGCGTGTGTTGCCTTCACTACTTCGGATTACAGCATTTATGCGCCTAGGCATGCTTCTAATTAAATTTTGGAAAGAATCTTAGGGAAATTGTTCACATTCTGTGCTAACTGCATTTTCAGGTTCCGTCAGGTTTCTAGGTATAGGTATATGACGTTTCACATTTCCTTTGAGGTAATCCCATACATGTTCGATCGAATTCAGGTCCGGGCTTTTTGGTAGCCATTGCATAATTGGTATACCAACATGATTAAGGTAATCGAGTACCTCCCTAGCCACGTGAGATCGAGCGTTGTCTTGCATAAACAAGTAATTGGGCCCCACAAAATGGCTGAAAGGCATCACATGATCTACTACAATATTCTCAAGATAGTATCTAGCATCCATAGATCTCGTACGGACAGGAACTAATTCTATGCGAGCGTTAAAGCAGATGGCACCCCAGAACATAACAAAGCCACCGACAAATGGAATCCTTGTAGAAATATTGCACGTAGCAAACCTCTCTCCTGATCTTCGCCATACTCGCTCAGGACCATCTGGATGTTGTAGGCTAACCTTAGTTTCATCTGTGAAGAACACTTCTTTCCATTCATCCACAGATCAATATTGATGATTTTGGGCAAAATGAAACCTGATAACTCTGTTCTCTCTAGTAAGCAAGGATGCAGGGGCTGGTCTCCTACTATTCAATCCAGTTTCATTTAACCATATGCTAACTGTTCTAGAAGAAATTGCAACACTGCGAGTAGCTTCGAGTACGTTTCTCATCATAAAACTAGTGGCAATCCTGTTTCCTAAAGCATATTGTTTAAGAAAACGTTAATCTCGGTCATTAGTTCATCGTTTTCGCCCTTGCCCGGCCTTCTAGAATAAGTTTGTACTTCGGTCAAACGTCTTACCATATCACTTATTGCAGGACTATGTTTGCCCAACAAATTGGCAACATAACTCTGACAATATCCTTCGTCCAATAAAACTGATGCTCGCACTACCTCGTGACCAGTTAAATTCCTTGTTCGATTCATTTTTTCAATTTTTCGGAGTCATAAAATAAACGCTATAACATAAAAACGTATTACTTTCAACAAAAGGAACAAATTGTAAGCTTAAAGAAAATTTATAGCAAGAATTGCACAAAATTGTTTATCTTCTACAAAATTTTTTAAAACTGTAAATCTAAACGAATTGTTTTGATTGCTGTCATTAACACCGACACAAAACATTCACAGCCTACTATTCAAATACTCGACAAACCTCAAAAGTAGCATAAGAAAAAGATAACTTAATTTCTTGAATAATTTCATATTGTTGCGTTAATTTTGTCCAGGAGTGTATTTACTTATAAATACATAGCATCTCAAAAATAAAATAATTATTTGCCTAATAATACCCCAATATTATACAAATCTAACAACCCATTATTCTTGTCATCTTATCAGAGTCAGATTCAAAACTTGACAAAGTGCACGAGCTTTTTACTGTTTCAATTGCATTTACTTACCATTTTAATTTTTAGATTTCAGGTTTTTTATATCTGGGACTGACATTTTACTCGAAAAGTCGATAATTTATAAGTTTGTTAGGTTTTGTAGCATCGTTAGGCTTTTATTTACCACTTGTGCAATATATATTCTAGGGCCAAGATCGAAAAGCTCCAAGATTAAAAATTTCAACAAGATTGTGATGGAGACATGGGTAATAAATTTGTTTCAAAAACATGATTCCTCCACAAAAATATAGAACATACCTACAAAGGAGGCGTAAGTCTAGATACGCCGTTACGTAGGTGTGCTAAGTTTAGAATAAAATTGAAATTTTATTTTGCTAATGAGATATTTTGTGGTGAAAACGTGACCTACACACTACTTCTCATTCATCGGCAGTATACGTCTGCTTGTCTTATTTTAAATCTTATTTTATTGCATTTTTAGCTATCAAATCCTTGCAGATCGTGCCTTTGCATTACCTTTGTTCATGATGCACTGTACACCAATCGTTTAGTGATTTTCTAATCAAATCCGCGCACACCTATGCTCGGCACCTCCACCTCCGCTCTCCGCTCGTAACCGGTTGGATTTCCCCAAAGACATATAAAAAAAAGAGTAGACGGAGTAGGTCATTCATAAATTGCCAAATGTTTGCATGCCAACATTAGAAATATTAACGTGAAGAGGGGATAAAAGAAAGAATGAAAAGCAATGAAGATGGTGGCCTAACTGCGCCAAAGATTTCATTTATGTACGCCCACAGTGACGCGCCTGTGCCATGTTTCTCCAGGCGGCGCACCATAGGCGTAACATTTTAGGGGACACCTGTTTAATGTCAAGGTAACACTGAAATAAGCCTGCTGTCAAGCAGAA